>CAKALU010067682.1:0-20294 GCA_916700995.1 Hozukius guyotensis | reverse complement strand
AGGCCCTGCTGGTCCCCGGGAACCACTTCCTGCCTGATGCCTTTTTCCAGGCAGAGCCCATAGAACAGGAGGACGGCGAGCTGACTGGCTTAGAGGTAACTGCAAATGTGGCCTGCACCTGGAATGCCTTGGTACACTGATAGATTTTGCAGTATGGTACATAACATCACTGCCACTAACTGTCAAAATATGGAACTGCGAAAAAGTGAGGGATGTCATATAAAGACCTTTCATTTAATAGATATGACCAGACTTTAAGGTAAACGGCAGTAGTTTGACACAGAGGCTTATATGAGAAGTTTAAGTGCCTTAAAAATATTAAAAGTTCCCTCTTCTTGATGAGAATAGTGAGGAAGAAATGTCAGCTCTCTTGGTTCTACTGTTTATAGTTACATATTTAATAGTGTGTGGGATGGGCATATGGAAGAAAGTTAAACATAACTGCTGACAGATTAAAGGAGAAGTACGTATATGCATGTCGGCTGTATACGTGTGTGTGTACATGTGTTAAATCTGTTCATGTGGAGGGGTATACACGGTTACATGCTCTAGGAAGTGAAAATGGAGGACCTTCAGTTCTACAGAGGACTGAATTATGACCCACAGGTTCTGCGGCATGTGCATGCCTCTTTTCCTGCATAAGCATATATACTGTACATGTATATAAAAACACTCCCTACGCCCATACACACACACACACACACACACACACACACACACACACACACACACACACACACTACAGTACCAGCTCTGCTCTTCTCCAAATGAGCTACACTACTCTTACAACAGCCAGTCAGTGTTTTCTCGCTGCAGCTCAGGTTCTGGAGGGTCCCCGGCGGCCGTATTCTCCCCACTGCAGCCACAACCTCGGCCTCTCTCTGCTGCATTTCTTCGGCCGTATACTCTGGCCTGAATAAATTACGGCTGAATATTCGAGTCAGCCCAAACACTGTAAAATGCATCCTCGTCCATAACATCCTCTGCACTCATCTTTTGAGATGCCATTTTCGCAGTTTGCAATACAAACAAAGAGAACAGGGTAGTTCTGTTTTTGAGCGGCATCTAGAGCACAACCTCTGGCTACCCAGTATGGCCGATCCCTCCTCGTCGATTAGTCGACTAATGGGTCGTTTTTGTCTTAATTGACTAAAATTTCTTTAATTGATTAGTCGTTTTTTATGCTTTTTATGTGCTGAATGACTTATTTCCAAGAAACTTATGAGCACATCTCTGGTAAACACAAGATTTAAAGTGGAGCTTTTATGTGATTCTTTGTGGAGAAACTCAGTTTTACAGAAGTGTCGATTAAATCGTACGAGTGTTAGTCCACTAAGAATTTCTTTGGTCAAGGACAGCCTACTACCCTGAGAAAGCTCAAATAGTAGTCTGTAGTTCTTCTTTGCCTCCAACTATGTCACTGTCATGTCAAATGACAGCGCTGGATGCAGGAAGAACAACAGATTTTGCTGTAAACTCAGCTTTCTCGGTCAATATAGCACACACAGGAATTTATTGCTTCAATCAACTACATTTACCATCAGTACTGATTGGACATCCACATAAAAGGTGCACATTTTTCCATTTAAATGAACTCAGCATGGAAGCAGGCTCAGTTACACGGTCAGTTACATGGCTAAAGGTCTAAATGTTCCTACAGGACCGGGAGTTTCGCAATGAGGCAGAGACCACGAAGAACAGGGTGAGCTGGGACACAGAGATGCGCTGCTTCCTGGATGCAGGAGGAACTAGCAGGTCAGCTACGCACAACTCACTCCTCCTCCTCCTATCTGACCATCATACCTGCTGGCCATGACTTTTAAGAGATTATTCTAGAAAGGGAAAGCCCGTCATCAATTTTTTGGGGCTTTGGCTGTAATTTCTTCAAAATAACCACATTTCAGAATTATAGCAGTGTACTTGATAAATTAGTTCCCTCATTCAATACATTTCAGGCCAAATGGAAAGGAAATCAGGAAGTCGTGGAAGTCATTTTACCTCGGGGTTATGCAATAAACTTGGGATTCTGTGATATGTGTAACACTGAAGTTAAAAGTTTTAATGCTTAGAATAAATGTCAAATCCCTGTGAAGAAAACTGGTCACTACGGCAACAAATAATTGCTTGGGAAATATTAATGAGTTATAGCAACATACATACATAGAAGAAAATCTGAATGTATGTGAGGGGATTGCAGCATCAGGTGTAGAAATAACACCAGCATAAAATACAGAGTGAGGCATACAGATGGAGAAAAAGATCTGAAAATGTGTGTATCCACGTTCAGGCTGCAGCAGAAGATCACTGAGAGCAGATTGTGGCCGGTGGAGATAATGAGGTCGTTGTCTCCGCTGACAAAGGCAGAAATCAAGACGGTGAGACAGCTTTGTTATCCAAGCAAAGGTCCAGAAATGCCCCCTCTCTGTCTGTACTGTATTAACCCTGCAGTGTTGGCTCTCTAGCCTGAACCAAATGTAAGAAATGGGGGACAACATCCACAATCATTTCAGACAAAATTGCATTCAAGTTTACAATTTATCTATGTGGACATAAATAAATTGTTTAAATGTGTGCGTGTGTGTGTAGCTAACTGAAGAGAACCCAGAGATCCCCTTCCATGGCGTGGCGTTTGTAGACATGGGACGGCTGCTGTATCCTGGAGTCAGCCGCATCCGAGGAGCGTACAGCATTCTGCCCTTCTCCCAGGCTGAGTTGCTGAAAAAGGTCACACAAATATACACATACAACTCATTTTCTTTCATTTTTGTTCCTTTATTTGTAGTTCTTGATCTGGGTATGTAGTTACTGGATCAAGCATCGCATAATGGGCCTCATGCAGGAAGGGATATAAGAACAAATTTTCTCTTATTTTTGTTCGTATCCACGATTTGTTCTTATTTTGTTAGTCCCCATTGATTTCTGGGATTCACCAATATTTTCTCAGTTTTGCTCTTCTCTTAGGCAAGAGTGGTCGAGAGCACTCTTACCAAGATAAGAAAAAACATTTTTAAATTGTATCTATCTATCTATCTATCTATCTATCTATCTATCTATCTTATCTTATCTTATCTAAGTTCTTCTTCTTACAGCATTTTTTCCTCTCCAATTCTTGGGAAAGTGCCAGAGTTTTTTCACATGGCTCAACACCTGCCCTATAGTGTTCAGGGGGTGTTATTTATGCAAATGTATGCCCTTATATAGGGGGTTACTTATGCAAATACTTGTTCTTATATAGTGTTCATATCAATTATTACCTATGCTAATAATAAACAATCGGCCACACACCTCCAATTTACGATTAAGTGGGATTCATCATTCAGCACACCTGGGTAAGAGCAGATTTGGATGGTTAAGAACATTTGGTGCATCTGGAGTTGACCTCTCTTATTTTTTCTCTTAACAGAAAATTAAGAGAAAATATGAGAGAAATTTAAGAGACTGTTGCTGCATGAGGCCCAATGTCAGGAAATGACCTATACATGAATGGAGTTCTAACACTTCCTGGAAATACGCGTCTGATGAAATTATCAATATCTGTTCCATCTCTGTGTGTCCAGTACAGAAATAAACCCATACGATGTATAATGCATTGATATTCCTGCTGTGTCATGATACATACATAAATAACTACTAGATAACCCTAATACTGCTCCCCTGGGGTGTGAAATGTTGTTACTCTATTAAAGTGAGTTTGTCATTGATCTTGTACCTTCAGGCCAAGCGGAGAGTCAGTGTGTTAAAGGATTACGCCAAGGCTGCAAGCGCCCAGGTCAAAGCTCGTGCTGGCTCAGCTGCCTCTTACAAGAGGAAGGCCGGGAAGAACTTGGATGGACGGGGAACGAAGGATTCCAAGGAGCCGGTCAAAAAGGTCAGCAAGGTTGAAATGGTCAGAAGAGATGAATTTTAACATGAATTTTTAGTTAATTGAATTTCCAGGGCCTTGGAAAATCATATAAGACATGTGCTGTAAAAACAAGTCCTTGAAAGCCTTTGAAAGCTTTACAACTTTAGCAAAACCCAGTGGTTGATTATTTTTTTTTAGTTTCACCAAACTGTAACCTTGAAAGTCTTTAAACTTTACATCCAGGTTGTGTTTGTGAAGGTCGGACTCTAATGTAACCTGTTTTCATTACGGCAGCAATCTGGTAATCAAAGCAGGATGGCTGGAGCCGACAGCGCGGCTGACAGCACAGCCGACAGCGCGGCCGAAACTGAGCCACACGTCAATGTGGAGGGAAATGTAAGCTTCCACTATAAACAGCAACACAACTCTGTACAGTATTACACAGTAGGCATCATTTACTGGAAACTGTGGTTGTAGTTACAGTTCAATACAGATCCATGGATCCACATCCTTAATACTGTAATATACTATAAACATATCCAGTTAAAATGCTTGCTGTTATACAGTGTTTTGGAAATCCTTTAGCATATTAACACCTCATTCCTGTTAATGGCAGATGTACGTGGATTCCAGAACTTATATTATCATTGAGATAGCCTTGGAGAAACCGCTGGTACCCAAAACATCTCCAGAGGAGCTGTCCAGAAGGTAATGTGTTAAATAAATCCTCTAAGTTTAACCTGGTTCTATTGGTTACACTGTCAGCGTTAGACTGAATTCTTTCTCATTTAAAGGCCCCACTTCTAATAGTGACAGATTTACACCCAATTGCACTCCGGTCTATTACATTTGGTCGTTGCCCCTTTGGTCAAAGAATGTATATTGATAGGAAGTGAAAGCCAATTGTTCGTTCCATTGCAACATCAGCGCCCAGCAGCACCACCGGACGCCAGTAAAACGTCCACCTACAAAGTGCCGTACAAAAGCAAAAAAATATATATATTTCTATTCTATTGTCATATTTAGTGTCTCTACCGAAATGGCCTGTGTTAAACAATACAAATATTATAAATATGCATACTATTATAACTATTTCCTTACCTGATTATTTATTAATTAAACTTTTTTGCCCGGCCGCGTCCCAGAGGAGCATAAATGGAAGTTAGAAAAATCCAGCACATAGATTTTGAGAGCAATCTCATTCTTTTTCATGTCATGGACCTCCAAAATAGATGTACAATAGACCACAGACCGTGGATGTATTAGTAAATAGCCTACAATTGATGTAAACTCTTTGCTAATACTACATTAAATTCAGATTATGTCATGCTACTAGCGCTACTAGCTACTGGCCGATAGCCGGTTGTTTGGGAAGAGAGACGTTAATACATCCACCACGGTACAGGCTTACAGCATACAACCCATGGGTGTATTATAAGATAATAAAAGTGATGAATTATAGCCAATATATCCATTATTACAGCCGCATACAGCTAGCAGGAAGCTGGCAAGACTGAAAATGTCATATGAGCGTGCAGAGCGGTGCAGTCCTTTGGGTCTGATGCACGTTCATTTTGCCGAGGAAAATAACTCTGGTTTCAGCTATTAGTTCATTTTACATCTTTTAGGACATAATGGTTTAAATGAGGGATATTTAAGTGTTCGTACTGGGAAGTTTATTTACCTAAAAAAAATTATCCTCTGGTTTACAGACGTCTCTTTATACATCCATGGCTATTGACTGGCGTTTTCAGTCCAAAATGGCAGCAGCGCTACTGCAGCGCCATTTATCAACCATTGTCAAAAAAGCACCAGAGTTTAGTCTCTTTGCTTCTGTACTCTTTGCCTTGGTTTCCTGTGGAACATGAATGGGTGAGAAAGTGCTGACATGTGTCTCTATTTCCTGCAGGGTGAAGGCGTTGATCCCACCCAGACCTCCACTTCGAGCGGGTCCTAGCAGAGCAGATAGAGTAAAACACAGATATATATACATACACATGTACATACACAGGCACAGCGATACACACTCAAATGAACCACACACCAGTGGAGAGTTGCTTACTTGCTGAATTGTCTCCACGGGCGTGTGCTCCTCCAGGCAGTGCTGGACTTCCACAGGCAGATAGGCAACGTGGTGGCCCATGTTTCAGACCAGTATGAGGAATTGTTTGGAGCAAGATGCGAGCCGTCGGAAAGCTGCAACCGGGAGCAAGAGAAGGTTCAGCTGATGGGAACGCTCAATGTCTCTGCGAGATACTTCACCTTCAAGGAACAGATGAAGGTCAGAACACATTCCTGATGGTTGGATGCAACTTGCAGGAACCCTGAAACTGTTTTTTAGAGTGGATCTGTATCCCATCAGGTTTTTTTTATTGGTGGTGGCTCCTCTGTCACTACTTGACCACATAAATGCGTGTGTGTGTTTGTTTCTGGTGTGTAGCATGCAGTGGTTAGGATTGTACGTGACAAGATGCAGCGGACAGAGCCATTCACTGACCCCCAGGAGCTAAAGGCTTTTGTCAGCAAGCTCTACGTCTACCTGGTGGATGAGATGCACACAGCTCTCAACAAAGTAACACATACACACACACATATACAGTATACTGTATGTGTATATACTGTATATATATATTTATTTATGTTCATTTTTATCCTCTCCTCACCACCAGATTTATTCAGATGACGTCGTTGATGTCCCCCTGGGTGAGATCCAGTTGAGTTCTTCTCAGCTCAGACGTTTTGCCAGAGAGGCTCAGCTTACTGGGGATTATCAGCAGGCTGTTCAGTACTACCAAGAGGTACAATAGCACACTCACCTTTCCTGATACTTCTGCTCCTCGCTCATAGTAAGTGAGGAAACGAACTTGCTGGAAAACTTAAAAAAAAAAAATTTAGTCATAGTTTAAAAAGATAGAAAGTAAAAGTAAAATATAAAATACAACAAAGCAGGGATGAAAACCAATCACAAACATCCATCTTTCCAGACCTATAAATCAATTGGTTGTCACAAATGTCATGCCTTAATGTGCACACTGGCTTCTGTTTGTCTATAATTATCCTTGGAGTATATCAGTGTTTTTGTGAAGTAATTAATGATAATCTCTATGTAGATAATGACTCTGGCTGGTAAAATAATAATCATTTTTGTATTTTTTTTCCTGCAGCTGGTGGTGAGGCAGCCCACTGAGCCCTCTCACAAGTTTGAATGGGGAAGCCTTTATATGCTGACCGGAGACTACATGAAGGCTAAAGAGTGTTTCCATGACGCCGTGTCCATCCAGCAGGCACACCAACCCAGGTTAGAAATGCTCCAGCTACACTAAAAAACAACATATATATATAGTCATGAGCTCAGCACTGAAATCCCGAGTATGTATATCATGAATATTTACCCTGGACACAACCTGTTCCAGCTTCTCCCTTCTGGGAGGCGCTACAGAACACTGTACACTAAAACAACCTGACACAAGAATAATTCTTTCCCTCCCTAAACACTTTGTTTTTTCTATTTCTGTGTAAACACGTTTAGAACTATGCATAAAACCGGAGTCAAATTCCTTGTATGTATGAACTTGGCAAATAAAGCTGATTCTGATTCTGATTTATCCATCATTGAGATTAAAATAGTTGTCAGGTGTTTATTGGCATTGTGTAACAGAACACCATAAACATAGTTACAGATTTCCAGTTTTCACAGTTTTATGTGCTCCTAATCAGTGCAATATAGCAACAACGTTAATGGTTAAACACTCAAACTCATTCACTTTACTTCCTGTCCACCTCATCACTTATTGTGCATAACTAGCAATGTCAGATCACCTGTTATTTTGTCAAGACCTGTTTGTTTGTATTCTCGTGTTTCTCCAGCCTGATAATGTGTGGGGTCTTGGCAGCGACCTTTGAGCATCACGAGGAGGCCCAGACCTTCCTGGAGAGAGCCGCCAGCATAGACCCGTGTAGTGTGGTGGCCTGGACGCTGCTGGGTGAGATGAAAGTCGGTTAAAAGCCAACCAATGCAAAAGTCTGCAGACATACAGAGATGGCTATTTAGCGGCAGCATACAGAGTACAGTGGTGTACCAGATTTCCACAGCCAGTAATAAAACGCAAAAGAAGCTCAATTTATGTTTCAGCTTGGAAACAAGGTTTTCAATGTGTGCTTTGAATAACAAGATCTGATCAATAATAATACCTAAATACTTATATGTTGCTAATACCGACACTCTCTTGTCAAATATGGGATATCAGTCAGTCAGTGCTGTCTACCACCAATATGATGGAGGCTATTGTGAGGCTACGGCTACACAGGGCACTTTGAATGATGTTGTCTGTGTGAATTTGTATTAGTTGAATTGTTTGATCAGTTGTTTTCCTCTTATTCTTAATCTAAAGACAGTGTTGAGTCCCAGAGTTTCACTTCCTTAGGTGGGTGGGTTTAAAAGCTGAAAACTTTAAATTCATTCGTCTGGTTTCAGTACAGAGTTTTAGTCTTTAGTCTCTGTTTCTCTGCTTTTCGTGAAGCTAAAATTTGAAAATCAAAAGAAAATACCTCATGATGAAAATACACAGACATGGTAAATATCAAAGATATAAGAAATCTGCACAAATATAAACATTTAGCAACTTTGGTTGAATAACATTTATATCCTTTGACCCCAAATGACCCTGAGCGGTAAAGCAGTAGAGATGCGTGCTTGGAATTGTATACTCTCATTTCATGTTTCTGGCTCTGCTGTCCAGGTTTGCTCCATGAGAGCCAGAGCGAAGCCATCCTGGCTGAGAGGGCTTTTCTGGAGGCCAGAAGGCAGCTGAGGGCAAAAGAAGCAAAGAAGCCAACCCAGAGAGAGGAGGAGAAGACAGACAGGGAGGAGGAAAATGAGAAGGAGGAAGAGCATCTAGAGGAAGAGGAGATGGCCACGCCTGCATGTCAATCCCCCACTGTTAAGAGAGGTGAGATGCAGCGAGGTTAAAAGGGTGTAACGTCTCTTCATCTGAATGTAGTCATGTGTTAGTTTTCTCGTCACATGGAGGGAAACCAGGCAGCAGGCATGAATGCCAGTCTTGGAGAGAAAAGCAGAAATGCTAGAGGCGACTCTGGTCTCATATCCGTGCCAGTGGTTTAGTTTGTACCTGAAGTGTTTCTGATTCCAGTTCTCCTTTGTTCTACTGGATCTGCAGTGTTGAAACATCTCACATTTTCAACACAGGATTAGTTTTCCCACCAAAATTAGTGTGTATATGCAGGTTTTTTTTAAAACCATTGCACTAGCCTTTCTGTTGTTGTTTTTTCCTGGTGTGTCTCGGCCGGCACCAGAAGCAGGGTTAGTAAACAGTAAAAATGTTACGGGGGTTACTTCTTTTTTTATATGAAGGAGAGACTTATTAAGTCTCTCTTTCAAACTCTCAAACCAGAGTTGGTGATTGATGGAACAGTGGAAAGACTAACAAAGATGGTTTTGATGCGTGTTATTTGGTTTCTGTCGAGTTTGAATGAAGTGTGTTTTGCGACAATCAGCGAGGTAAAATTACTGTTGTATCAGACTGGAGTCTGGTGGCTTTGAGGAGAGCATATTAATTGTATGTTAATAAATTAACACATAGCATCGCACCGGAAAAGGGGAGAAAATTAGCATGCCCATGTTTCTATCGGAGTTTGAGCTGGTAAATACCCGTTACTACAGCAGAGTCATTTGTCCCGTGAATGAATGCCAATTGTACCCTTTCCCACTGAAGGCAAAAGCCAGATGTTAGTGGCTGTAGGTGGGTTTTTTCCAGAGGGAAAGGGGCTTTAGAGTAAACGATGAAACACACTGAGATCTGTTGACATTCAAAACATTCAAACAAATCCAAATTGAGATTTGCTATAAAATCTCAAATAACAGGAAACGGACAAAGGACAAGTTCTCAAATAGTAATGGATTGTAGATTTTGTTTCATTTCTATTCTTGTGCACTTAATGTAATCTATCAGGACAGAAAAAAGAAAATGTTAACATGTTAAGATAAAGAATGTTGATATACATCATAATCTATAAGCGATTTAGATGCACTCTGTCACCTATAAGACTCGTCTCATCTCTTCTGTCTGTGATACGTCATTTTCTCTTAGACCCAGACTGTGGAGACCGGGACTCAGAGGTGCAAGTAGAGCCTCCAGTACAGACTGTCAGCCCCAGATCAGCTCCAGCTAAACCCTCCTCCACCATTTACACAGAAACGGTTCACTTCCTGCTGCAGAACTTTGCCCTGCAGGTAAAAGCTATGGACAGTACTGCTGTGTCATTCTTTGACGCTAAGTTTAGTTTAGTTTAGTTTAGTTTAGTTTAGTAACATCTGGAAAAAGCCAGTTGGTTGTGGAAAAGATACATATTGTTGAAATCTTTTTTCGGAAAGTCAAAACACATTGTGAAAAAAGGACAATATCACAGGGAGAAGCTGCAAGTTTTTTATATTATACATTGCTATTTTATTTATATTGGCATGCTAAAATGAACAGTGGCTACAATTGGTCAGCAGTAAAGTTTCAACAAAAATGAAACAACAAAACGCCCATGTTGTAGTTGCTAGCAGTTGTCAGCAGCCACTGTTTTGTCCTCCTGTTGTCAGATGGCGGAGCGTACTCTGTCCCTGGAGCTGCTGTCGTCAGATGGTGGTCCCAGTGTCCCCTATTTTCGTCATCTGGCCCAGTTGCAGCTGCTCAGAGCTGACTACTGCAGTGCTGACGCCAGCCTCAAAGAGGCGCTGTTTCTCAGAGACCAGGTACTCACACTCTGACTACTGGCTGCAACATCACTGAGTAAGGACTGGGTGGAAAATGTGACATGTACAGTATGATTCACTGCTTCTGTACTGCTCCGTTAGCAGCAAAGACTCACATTTAGTTTGGGATTTATGAACTTCTCTCATCTCATTTTTGTTTGTATGCAGCAAAAATATAATTGACTGACCTGATGACATGACTTTCAATATATTAAATATTTACTGTTCTTCTGAAAGGCCTATTGGCGTATGTTCATGGATGAAAGACTTTTTTAATTTTAATTTTAAGAAATTATATAGTTACAGAGCATAATACAAAATAGAATAAAATACAAATAAGATAAAAACAGATAGTGGATGAATTAATGTCAGAGGATACATTACACCAATAAAAAAAGAAACAACAACCGGGTGGCATAGCTGCACACAAGCCCATTTTTCCCATCTTTCTTCAAAGATATGAACTTGATTTCTGATTCTCGTGGTTATTTTTTCCATTCCATGTATTTCACTTACAAGATCCTTCCATTTGGAGTTAATTAAGTTGTCATCTTTTAACCAATTCCTTGTAATTTGTTTAATTATCACTACCCTTATTCCTTATTACTAGGAATACGTGCAAATGTTTCTTCTTGATCTCTTCTGGTATTTTCCCAAGCAGTAAGATTAGTGGGTTTTTATTTAGAGAAATACCAAAAAAATGTGATAGTTATCTAATGGAATTTCCCCAGAAGCCACTTACAGCTTTACATGACCAAAATATATCACTGTGCCATCTGCTCACATTATTCCAGCATCTTGAAGATAAATTGTCTTTGTACTTACTTGGAATTTGGGGTGTCTTAAAGCAACAAATTATAATCTTCCTTGTATATTATTTTCAATAGTTAGAGTTAGTTGTTTCATGTGTGTTTTTGCACATTTGTTCGCTATCAGCTGGGGATATAATGCATGGAAATTAATTTTCCCATTCATTTTTTACACTGACATTAATTTGTTTATCTCGATGGTTAGCTTGCGTTATTTTAACCGTCTTAGTTAAGAATTTTGTTTCGACCCTACAGTCATACATCTTAAGCACGCATTTTATCAGTGGATTTATATCTTGAATAGATCTCTTTTTCAAAACATGAAAAAGTAACTTCTCACTTGGAAGAATCTAAATAGATGATAGACGATTGCTGTTCAAAAGATTTCATTTCTTTATCCCCAAACATTTGTCCAAATTTACATAAACTTTGAACAACCTTTTTAGTTTGGTTTAGTTTGTTAATATTAATGTGATGTGACCACACACACAAAGTTAGCACCAATAATTAAACTAGCATCTCTTCTGAGCCCTGACCTGAGGAGTGTTGTCTCCCCTGTGAGCAGGATGTGGATGCGTTGGCGCTGAATGGTCACTGTCACTACCTGCGGGGGATGTTCAGTGATGCCCAGGAGAGCTATGAGCTGAGCCTGCGCTTCCTGCAGCAGCCATCAGACTCTCACCTTGTCCTCCTCCGCCTGGGATCCATCTACCTCCAGCAGGGGAAGGTCAGATATTGAGACAAGCTTCACTACTCTCTGATCAGTCAGACAGTTTACTCATGTGTACTGATGAATCAGCCTGGTGCATTTCCAGGAAAGACCACAGATGGGTTTTCTTGGACAAGTTTGAACACAATTAAGATAAAGTTCCTCTTGTTTCGCTATACATGAATGTGTATAACCATGTGAGTGTGTCATAAAAAGAGCATAGTGCTGCAGAAACCAGGCAGAAATCACACTTATTCTTATTGAATTTAAGTTAAAGCACATCATTGTAAAACATCTTGTGTGAAGCAACTAACTACAGTGTAATTAAATCTCTTATTTTTGTGTCTTTAACTTTCAGTTTGAGGAAGCCAAAGTTGTCTACCTGCAGGCTTGTGAGCAATCTCCGTCCTGCCTGACCTGGCTAGGCCTGGGCACCGCCTGTTACCGGGTAAAACTCCATCTCAGCAATTTGATTCTGGTTTTGAAAGCCTCCAAAGCGGTCTTGTTTACAAGTCGTATCTACTGACCATACGGCGTTCAACGTATTTTCATACAACGGTTCGCATGATATCTTACGAAAAAGTTATTCCTCCTTTTTCGTTCGTTTTCCTACGAATGTCCAGCAACATGTGTCAATTTTTGCTTGTTACATGCATATATATAACAAGCATACATGCATATTCAAGATAAACTTCCATCTTCACAGGAAACAACTTCCTTAGGTTTAGCAATAAAACTACTTAGTTAGGTTTAGGACAAGATTGTGGTTTGGTTTAAAATAACTCTGGAAGTGGCGTTACTTAAGTACGTAAGTTACATGATAAATAAATTAATGTTAACTTCTGGTTTCACACGGGACACAAACGCCGGCCTCCTGGGTGAAAGTCTGGTATTCTTTGACCCACCCATCCACCCCTACCGCCTCCCTACACGGCGTTCGCTGCTCTTTATATTTCCTGGTACACAATTACGTTAATTACAGACAAATTAATTTGGTGGGATATACACAAATTATAGTGCATTACTTTCCTTAGGTATAGCTACGAAGGAGGTATGAGAACAGCCGGCGGTGTTAAAGGAAGTTAACGTTGTGGTTATTTCTTCACCAAAACTGCTGTGCTCAGTGATTTCACTCAACATCTGAAAAGTCCTGTCCTCACAGTGGGGTTGTAAAGTTTAAGTACTGTCCTAATTCTACTGTGAACAAAGCCCTAAGGTCGCTCTTGGATGTACTGTATAGTTCACCAACAAGACAGCTGTGGAGTTGTTTCATTAACCTTGTAAAGGAAGTGAGCCTTGGTTGTGTTTGTGTGTGTATGTCTGTGTAGCTGGAGGAGCTGTGGGAGGCTGAGGAAGCTTTGACTGAGGCCAATCATTTGAACAACCAGAACGCAGAGGTGTGGGCTTACCTGTCTCTGATCTGCCTCAGGGTGAGTGATGACGACGCCCTGAAAACACACACTCACTGTTTCCCAGTTTAGTATATATTTCCAGACAGGATATGACACAATGGGTTGACACTTATAAAGAATCTCCAAAAAATGCCTCCAAGAAACATAGCCTTTCTTTACCCAAATACAGCCGGTGAATCCTTTGGTCCTTAGTATCCCACGATCCTTTGCTCACCAATCATATGACCTTGTTATATAGAAAGTTCAGTTTAACCCCCAGGTCCAGTGAAGGACACACCTGTATGACCTTTGTCCCCTCAGGAATGCAGCCTCTGAACGGGGGCGTAGTTCAACACAGATACACTTTTTCAGCGTCTGCAACTGGATTTTTCGAGGGGGACCTGAACTAACCATGTAATGAACCTTTTGTTTTCAGTCTGGCAGACAAGAGGAAGCAGAGCAGTTTTATAAATATGCAACAAGGGTGAGTTAGTCCGTTGTTTTTATCATTCATTCATTCATTTAAAGTCTAAATAAATCTATATAAAAAAACAACAAATAAACCTACAGCAATTTCAGTTGTTTCAGTATTAAACATAAAACACAGCAAAAACAAAGCTTTATTTCTCCTTGAGTCAGTTAAATACATGAATTTTTCCTGCAGCATTTGATATTTCTTTTAACTGAATAGAAAATACTTTCATATGGATTTCCAAGTTTCTTTTGTTTTGTTGTTACACAAACAAATCTAAGCCTTTGTCAGCATGTTTTCGTTTGACTATATATATACTGTATGTCCCTGTCGTCCAAGACCTATTTGAAAATCATACGTCGGTTTACATTTCACATAAAGAAACTCCCATCTAACGAAAACCTTTCTCTTTTCTTGGTATGCAGTTCGACCTGCAGAAGGAGTCACTCCTCAAAGAGTTCAGTGAGCTGAAGGATCAGCTGCGCTTCACTCATCTGGTGTCATGTTTTGGAACAAGCTCATAAATCTGAATATGACAGAGAGGTATATTTCATACAAACAAACAGATTTTAAAAGACATTTTTTATTGTATTTTAAGCATTTGTGAAAATGAAACCAGGCCAGCTCAGATGCACACGATGGGTCAGATTTTACAGACAGTGGAGATTAGTAACTGTCAGAGCCATATTAACATTAAACCCTGTTCAAAATCGACATAAACAAACTCAAAGCAACACAAATCTCAAATGTATATAAAACAACTGCAATATAGTCTTTTAAAAAATAAAGAAAAGAAAAAGGGCATGTGGTGACTGGTATCAACAGATTATTTTAAATCGTTATCTCTCTTTTCATGTCATTTTTACCTGATGAGACGTTGTTCTAAAACGTCTACCAGATTTTGGCACAATCCTTCCTGCATTGGAAAGAAATGTTAAGTGAAATACATATTTTGCATGTATTGCAAGAAATGCATTTTAGGCCTAAATGTTTTTCTTTCTTTTCTTTTGAATTTGAAAATAAGTGTTCCCAAAATGTAACTGTGATTTAATTATTATTTAAAAACACTGTATTGAAGTGGTCAATTTATTTCCCATTGTATGGATTTTCAAATGCACATTTTATTGTAACATCTTTGCTGTCCAGATGGGACATTTTTTTTTGTGCCTTTTTTTTTTACAGTAGTCCTGGCCTCTGTGGCATCGTGTGCTGTTTTTTGCAGTGAGATCACTGTCTGGCCCGAGCGAACAGTTCTCGCAGCCACGGTGAATCCTCGTAGAGGCGAGGGTCGCCCAGATACTCCGAGGTCCTCTTGTACAAGTAGTAGTACAACACAGAGGCTGTGAACAGAAAAATAAATATGTGAGGAGGTTTTATCATACAAATACACAGAAACATACAGAAAATAAACCTTTTCAATCACTTTCAAGGTGCTCTGAGTGATTGTCAAAGTCCCGTAAATGACTGATACTGATGACTCAGGGGTTACTTTATTACAGGTGCTGACACATCTGCCTTCAGAAATATTTTCTGTCCTGGGGCCATATTACAGAAACTTCTTAACTGGCAGATCCTATCTTAACTGTTTGGTAATCATGGTAACAATGGTTAGGATCTGATTTACAGTTGATACAGATGAACAGTTGCTAAGTCATTGTTCCTATCCTAACTTAAGATAGAAAAAGTGTATTACACAAGCAAGTTCCCAAAATCTTAAATAAACTCTCCTAACTTTAGGATAAACACCACTTTTCTTCTGCTCTATGGACATAAGAGCTGTCTTTTGTTTTTGTATCACTTGTCAGTGTATTTATTTTCTTTTTGATAGCATTAAAGTTGGATGCCAGACACAGTGGAGACTGTGACTGCTATCTTAGCCCACTCTCTTTCTGTTATCTCCCGAGTTAGCGCTCATCTGTCTTGAAGTTACAGTAAGTGCCCGCCGTTATTTTTACTCCATTTTTTGTGCCTTACAATGTATGTTTCAATATGTTTCAATGAGAAAAACAACGGTTACAAAGTTGTTTAGCTCGGCGAGATGAGAAAAGTAGTGTCGGTTGCTAGGTAACAGACATAAAAGTTGATAAGCGATGTTGGATTGAGTATTTAGGATATTCTCGTCCTGAGATAAGACAGGATTCCTAAAGTTAGTTAGGATTTGCTTCTGTAATACCAAATTGGGAAAAATCCTATCTTGGACTCTTCCTCTCTTAACTTAAGACTTAAGATAAGAAGTTTCTGTAATACAGCCCCTGGACTCCACATATTCCATAACTAGTCCAGTTCTCAACTAACAGAGGACAGTGCTTTCAATAAGCAGTCAGCAACACAACACGTCCAAAACAGCTAATGAAAAAATGAATAATATGTAATAATATATCTTTTCTGTTGGATCTCTAATAAGACAGTTTAGTTGCTCTGTTGGGAAAACAATCATATTAATGTTTTGTCTGTTTAACCCAAATTATTACCACAAATAACACATTATATACATTACTGCAAACTCTTGACTCTATTGATTGAAACCAATCTCCATTACAAGAAAAGTGATAACTTAACATTTAAAATTTAAAATATAACTTTATAAAAGACAATTGTAACAAATGTACAAAAATATATCAATGGGCCTTTTTAGTTTGCATATTTCATCAGCCATTGTGTGTGGTTCTTGTGTTATGACTTTGAACAGTGATTAAGGTTACTTGAGAGATAATATATGACAGAGACAGAGAGATGAGAAGTCCCCGCCAGCATTTATGACTGGGACTCAGCCCAGCAGAGTTTACAGTATCTTCAGGAAGGTTCATAATGAGAGAGAGATTTAGTAAACCGGTGATGCAACACTGAATCACACAGTGAGTAACAGTCTGGTTGGGTCTTAAGTAGCAGACAAAACAGAGACACAAATAAAACATGGCTACAGTTCGTTCTCATACTTAATAAGGGATCACCTGCAGAGAAGAACGGCAACTAGACAATAAATCTGTTTATCCACTTATGAGCTTATACGCGTATGAAAATCACACCCACATGGCAATTTGAGATCACTGCCTGGAGCCTGTTGGTAGAGAGGAGGGACGAACACCTTCTGGGAAAAACTATAAGCTTTCTGTCAGTGACCTTCTTCAGCATAAAAAGTAGAGTGAAACCAGGTTACATAAAAACAGCTGAGAGTGCTCCAGGGATGACGTATTTTTGTAGGCCAAACAGAAAGTTAGAATCACACGGGTTCCCTCGACAAAAGGCCAGTGGGAACAAAATGTTAAAATGTCTTCAGCTTGTTTTAACCACAGACCTTATTTCAGGCATCTAACTAAAAACCCATTCAAAAAACCCATTGACTTCCAGACGAAGGAACCGGAAGTGCTAAAATGCTAACTCATTTCCGGGTTTTAGGACTCATTCCTGCACTTCTCTATTAAGGTGACATAGTGACACCTACGGGTAAGAGGTAAAGGGAAAACTAAAAAGATGGGGGGAATGATGGTACAGTTTACTTAGTCCTTCAAATAAGAAGTATGTTTAATCTTTGTATTGAAAAGCAGCATTCAATATTTCTGCTCTGGGGGAAAAATGCTCCATGTATTACCTCCTACTTCTTATATTCAGCTGAGAGAAAACACAAACGCTCTGCTATGTTCAGTCATTCTGATCAGTCATTTCTCACTCATCATTCTCTTGTAACTCCTGTAAACTGAGCATGTATCAAATATAAAATATAATTCATATCAATAGTACATTGTAGCTCATTTTTTTCTGAAAGAAGACAGATATTGACATCCTTAACAAAGCTCTAGAGACAGGAGTAAACATTCAAAATAAATGCATTTGGTTGGCATTAAAAAGAACATATTAACATGTCATCTTACCAACTCTCTGGAACACAAACAGCACCTGAAGGCCGTCTGTCCAAATAAATCGGTTGGTATTCAGCCAACGTAGATTCTGGAAACATATAAAAAAACATTTATGGTTATTTTTGATGTCACAGCTTTTAATTAAAAGATTTTAAAAAAGGATATGTAGTGGCCATTTGTCGGGAAAAATCGAAATCAAACTTAAATCAAAGGGCCACTGACGCACCATAGGTATGAGGTTTACGCAGGCAAAAGAGTCCATTGTCCATGCAAAATGTATGTTTCTAACGATTTATATATCCAAAAAGCAAGCAAACGAGGCACAAAGAAAACATGATTGTCACTGCCTCTCTTGTTCTGGTAAAAAGTCACCCAGGTGCATGCTGGTCCTACCTGCATACCTACCTATATAACTGTATAACTGAAACCCACAGTTTCACTTAATTCATAAAAGAAAAAAATATACAAAACAAGAAAATAGTTAAACTAAACAAATTACTAGCAAAAGAAAACACTATCAAAAATGACTCACTACCCAAGCTAGAAATGGCAAATCAAACATTTCACAGCTTGCAAATGTTCCCACTTTCATTGTTATTCTATCAGTCTATTTTTAACCTAACTTTATACAAATTTGTAGGATTTTGCCCCCTCATGACATCTATCTTTCAACAATATAATTCCAGCATTTCTATAAATGTTTCATAAATACATTAAATAAAAAAAATCTGCAGTCTATTTGGTTCATATAGTAATAAAAAATGTAACATTCATAAGGACTTTTATTCTAATATATCTCTACCCATTTGTACACATCCAGCACGTACCATAAGCCAGGAGTGGAGTATGATACTGAAGGTCAGATAGAGAGCAGAGAGCATTAGCAGAGCTCTAAATCGCTCCAGCAATATGGCGACCAGGCCGATCTGGAACACGTAGGTGTTAAACAGCATCAACAGAATGATGATCAGGTTGAACAGGATGGCAATGTCCTGGATTCTGTAAAGAAAACACAAGAGAGAAGGAAAATGTGTGAACAGAAAGATTACTGTCTTTGTACAGTGCTGTTTCAAATCATTCCAGCATCCCCGATGACTCAGTATAGACAACTAAAGCGTACTATTTTTAGCTTTTCCCCCGGAGCCAGAGATAATGTTTGGCTGCTGAAACAGCGAGGAAACTCTTACATGAAAAGTACCAGCTGGACAGCCGGTTCAGCCCTCAGCAGCTCACTGAAGGAGTTGACAAACAGGTCGAAGGAGAGCAGGCTGAGCTGAATCAGTAACACCAGAGAGTAGTTGCTGGTCTGGAGCGTCTCCGGCCCGAAGGCTGGGCGCCCCGGCGGACCGTGGTGGTTCCACGATGGATCCAACGCTGCACTGCACTCGTACACACACTACATAGAAACATCAATCCTATCACAGTCCTGACTGTTTGGGGGTCTCAGCAAGGCGTTCAAATGGCTCCGATCTGAAGTGTGATTGATACAACATTAGGGCTCCATTTGCAAATTCAAATTCAGTCCTGTTTACTTGGGAAACACTGAAGTCCTTCCAAAGTGGGAGTCAGGTTTTGAAATGAGCTGCATGGAAATCACAGGCGTCAACATGTCAGAAGTGTTGATTTGTACTGCTCCTACATGAACAGATGTGGTAGCACAGTTCAGTCTATGGTGGTAAAAGCCTCCAAGTTTTCTTGAACCTTCATATCAAAACTGGTGAAACATCAGCTCCCAAGTAAACCCAGCAGAGACTCTGTGGAAAGAGAGAGGAGAGACACATTAGTATTCTGCTGAAAAACAGTGCGGCTCTCACTCAGATGCAGATTTATGTGCACTTAAAGGGACTGTTTGTAACTTTCTAAGCGTATAAATGTAGCGGGTCGGCACACATGCGCGCTCGCATATGCGCGCTCGCGTGTGGCCGCTGTCTCGTCTCCTCTGCCTGCTCCCCTTCACTCAGACAGCGCGCGCGTTCTCGCGTACTCGCTCCACCTCTAGACGTGAACGCGCGCTCACTCCACACTGCAGAAGAGTTAGTTTAGCTCTGAGAATATCTAGTGAATGTACAGTGGACGTTTGTGCAGAAATAAATGCTGCAGCTCCTCCAGACCAACAGAGGTTTCCCGTGTCTTGTGAAGCGACGGTGCTCCGCAAACGAGTTACGTTACCGTCTCGCTACCGACCGGGTGCCGGTGTCTCTTTGCTCTCTCCAGCTGCGGGCGGAGAGAGCAGGGAGACACGCTGCAGAGCCAGGAAAAGCCAACACTAGGATCAGCAGTGATTCATGGAGAGACCTTCGTCTGGTCAGCTAACATTACTGCCAAGCAGCTGAAATATAGAGTGATATTGTGCTTTAAGCTGACGTGTGTCGCCTCACTGTTTTGAGCGATGCTCGTTCATGTCCATTTAGAGCGAGCACAAGCACGAGCCCGACGCTGATTTTCGTTGATTTCA
>CAKALU010067681.1:41973-90566 GCA_916700995.1 Hozukius guyotensis | reverse complement strand
GCTCCATCGGGGCCGTTTGAATGCATTTAACATAAATGTCAGTATATGGGTGCTCTACAGTTGTAGCGTCGGCCCATTTGACCACGGAGATGAGAGTGGCGGCCGACTCGACCGCACGTTACCGCAATACGATAACATTTCCTGTCCATGACAGAGTTAGCATGCAGCTTTAGCCGTGATGTCTAGCTCTGCTTTTCCTGATAGTGTGTGAAACCCAAAGTGTTTCCCTACTTTACTGGATGTGTAGTGTTTACCACGCTGGATTTAAAATGGGAGGGTGCAGGTCATACCCACGTGGAACCTCTGTCGTTTCCTACTTTCTTGTTTCAGCTTTCTGTGGTTTGTTTTGCTGACTGATACGGAACGGATATGACGTCACATTACTCAGACTACAACAATAAAAGCGGTAACTTCCTTCTACCTTCGCATAGACTCAAATGAAGCAAATATATTGATTCTGGCATTAAAAAATCAATTTAAAAACGGTAAAAAAAAAAAAAGGAGGCTTTACAGGCCGCGGCTCATTGACTGCATTTCACTTTTGCTGGATATACTAAAGTTACAATCGAACGCTTCTTCAATTCCCTGGAGTCAACAAGCGATGAGCGGTTCTCAACAACGGTGCAGGCAGCAAAAGCAATCGGCAATCGCCAATCGCCAATCGGCCCGCTCCGAATAGGCGTGCCTTCCAAACGGCTACGTGCCCCAAACAACGCTACAAGCAGCAATACCAGGAGCCGAGCAATCGTCCCGCTCCCAAGAGCCACACCCCGAATGGGGACTGCACTGGTTAAATTAAACAAGGGAGTAAAAGAGAATCAGTCCTTTTATACCAATCTGTTAAAGTGTGGGGATAGAGGCATTTCTGCTGAGAACATGTTAAGGTAAAGCTGAGGAGTGGGAAAAAAAGGCATTTCTATGTCTGAACAGATGGAGAACAGCAAACAAAACTGTTTACCTGGCACATAATGTCAAATCCTGTTTAGAAACTGGCTCTTCGAGCACTTCCGGGCAGAGGAAGCACACAAATACTTGTGGGAGAAAAGATACCTATAAAAAGGAGAGGTAAAAAAAAATCCTCTGAATGTGTGCTCACAGCACAACAACTTATTCCTGCTCTGGCCTTTTGCCAGAAAAGAAATAAACTGTGTAAAAGCACACACAACAAGTCTTTATAGATCTCCACACAACTGGAGTCCACCAAAAAAATCAATAGGCTTTTTCTTTCTTCTCTGGAATATGTGAAACAGCCTGTGTATCTGGTCGGTCTGAATTTCTGATCTTTGATTTGGTCATTAGAGCACAAATGCAGCCTAAAGGCAGCCTGCTCGGTTATATAACAGTGGACTGTTTAGTCAATACTTGATGCATTAAAGATATATCTCCCTGAAGTACAAAGCAGAAGAACTGAGGCTCTAATCATCAAGAGGCTTGAGATTAAATCGCCGATAAATAACGCTGATTATTGTTCTGAATTCTTTGACTAACAAAAACATAATTAGGAATATATAGCCTAAGGACAATACCAGTGATTGTGCATGTTTACTTCAAATCATGCATAATTGGCATCACAGCTGACGCTGCAGTGTTTTTAGAAATGTAAATGTACATTTCATATTGTCCCAGGCAGCCATTGTTTTTCATTCATTTGTGTTCGATATAAAAAATTAATTAGCAGACTCTTGAAACTTGCTCGAGATGTGCAGTTCATCACAGTGAACATTAAAGTCTGCGATCATTTTTGTCAATGTTGCATTATCGTTGTGTGGTAATACAAGCCGTTATCACTCCTAACTTGTCAAAATAGCAAAGCTTGGTCAGTGCCTCCCTTACACACCAGGCTTTCAACTAACTCCAATGTAAACCCATCTACATTATTAGACAGTCAGAGCAGCTGACGTAGGACAAAGAGAAAGCACGCGTAAGGCAGGATGGGAGGGGTGGATGGTTGGGCCAAACGGACACAGACTGGTTTCCTGTGTGAAACCAAAAATACTTGTTTTAAAACCTGGTTTATCCAAGTACATTTGCTGCCTAAACCTTACCAAGAAATTGTGTTGCCTAAACCTAACCAAGAAATTAAGTTGCCTAAACCTAACCAAGTACTTTTGTTGCCTAAATCTAACCAAGTAATTTTGTTGCCTAAACCTAACCAAGTAATTTTGTTGCCTAAACCTAACCAATTACTTTTGTTGCCTAAATTTAATCAAGTACCTTTGTTGCCTAAACCTAACCAAGTACTTGTGTTGCCTAAACCTAACCAAGTAATTTTGTTGCCTAAACCTAACCAAGTACTTTTGTTGCTTAAACCTAACCAAGTACTTTTTTGCCTAAACCTAATCAAGTACTTTTGTTGTGTAAATAAACCTAAAAACTAAGTAAACCTATATTGAAAGTTTATTATGAAAAGAAACTGTATGCATGTAAAGAGTGGAAACCGACACATCGTCCATGACATTTCCAAAACCGATGCTAGCTAGAGGGGTACCTAGAGCGTCATAGTTTGGAATAGTGTTGACCGATAAATCGTATTTTCATCGTCATCACAATATAAATATGCATGATAAACACATCGCAAAAGACTGCCTGAAATGTGATGATTAAGAAAAAAAGTCGGTATTCAGAGCAATATTGGTGATTCTGGACCAGGTATTACTTACTCTGAACCATAGGCTGTATATAAAGATAGATGACATGACAGCTCCCCAAAAGTGAAGCCAAAAGATCTCGATCGCCCCCTGATGGTTGGCTGCAGTATAGGTCATAAACCCCGCCCCCTCCATGTTAGTGGATGGGACATGGGACGAACTAAAAAGTCAAAAGCCCCTCGATCACTACTGCGAAGACTCTCAAGATGGCAGCTCCCCTATCCGGGATATTTTGGCTTCACTTCTGTACAGTGGGAGGAAGTGGAGACGCGTCATCCATCTATATATACAGTCCATGCTCTGAACCAAATGTTGTGGTACTGCCCAGCCCTGGTTTGGAGCACAGAGAGCAGTCCAAAGTAGGGGGTGAATAGGTTCCCAACATGTTATTTCTGCCCCTGGGCCCCATAGTGAGTTAATCTGGCCCTGCTTTACATCCACAACAGTGCTTTATATTTATCATCTATATACATGCTGCCTCTGTGGAATACCGTGTGGGCAGATATATGGAGAAAACAACCGCATGCATTAGATATGAGGCTTCCTCCATCATTGCTATTATTAGGTTGTATTTCAAGAAAAGGCCGTTGTTAAACCTGTAGTCCTGACTGAATGCGACACAGATTAATATAGAGGCTGAGGAGGTGCTTCAAACGTTCTATATGTAGCCCATTTAACATCAAAGCACTGCTGCCAGATAACCATGTAACCAGGTTTTATAATTAGAAATTCACAATGAAATAGTCAAGGTAATTACTTCCCAATATTTCCCATAAACCACGGCGTTTTCTGTAATCAAAAGGAACCAACAACTCACTCAAATTAATGATGAACAAATGCAGGAAAACGAGGCGTTACAACTACGATCTTTGCTCCACTAATTGCTTGACAAAAGAAGGAAATAAAAGGTGTTGACGAATCAGAATTGAGGAATCAGAGTAGAGGCTCTAGATGAGATTGACCCGACTTCAACATCAGTCTGGCGAGGGTCAACCTACTGGAGTAATTTACAGCCAGGGCAAATGGTCAAAACGTTACCAGGAAATGGTAGTGGTGGAAAAAATCCCCAGACCACCTGACCTCTGACCTCAGGCATCGTGACCGTACAGATTTCTGCCTCCAACCCAATGGAGATTAATTTGGTCTGTGGTGCTGCAAGCATTAAATTACATTTTAAAAACTCTACAGCTGCATTTCTGTCCAGAAATGATGACCTGATTACTGGAAAATCCACAGACCTCACTCCCAACACTTTGCTTTGGGAACCACAAATTACAGAAGAAACAGACCCAGATACAAAGAGGCAGGCTCTACTACACAATCCACAATACTGGAGCACTACAAAGTAGTTCCACTCATTGTTTTACTTATTCAAGTCCTGGTAGCTCATTAAAGCTGCTATATACTCAACATATTTAGGCCAAGGAGGGCAGCCTACAGAAGAGGGGACAGAATAATGTCCAATCAGGACAGGAACACACCGACAAAAGAAGATCAGAGTAGCAAAGAGGAGCTGCAAGGAAAAGTTGGGAAAACAGATGTTCAACCACCATCCTGGTGCCCAAGAAACCCGCCAACAGGACTCAGTGACTACAAGGCCCGTCGCCCCGATGTCTGTGATCATGAAATCCCTTGAGAGACTGGTGTTGGCCCACCTGAAGGACATCACAGGACCCCTGCTGTACCCCCCTGCAGTTTGCCTACCAGGCAAACGGGTCAGTGGATGATGGAATCTACATGGGACTGTACTACTTCCTGCAACGCCTCGACTCCCCAGGGACATACAGTACACAAGGATCCTGCTTGGGGACTTCAGCTCGGCTCAGATTTCTGGTATCTACCATCTCCCAGGACCAGATACCTTAAAACTAGGACCACAACAGCCCACGCCATTTAACGTTATGGATCCAAAATTGGAATTATTCCGTGATTGAATAACATTTAAAAAAAAAAAAAGCAAATAGATGGGTTTTTGGTGTGTTTTTTTTTTCATGACAAACGTCTTTAGTCGCCAAGAGTAGCGCCAATTAACGTTGGCTGAATTGAAGTATTTGCATAATAACCGTACATGTGCATTGAGACAATGAATGGGACATAAAAACTAATTTGCACATTACTATTCACTCACATGTACGCACTTATAATCACTTATACTCACACTAAGGTATGTAGGTCCAAAGTATTCATCATATCATTTGTGAAAAGTATCAAAAATGAAAGCAAAAAATAATCACAGTTTTTGTCTAACTATAAAAGTTGTGTCTTGTGTGTGCACTATAGTCGATTTTGTATGATTGAATGACTTCGAAAAAATCGAAAATCATGTCCCATACCTAGTTAAAACCAGATTCAAATTCCTTGTATGTGCACACATCCTTGGCAAAATAAAGTTGATTCTGATAGGTCAGAAATGGGACATGTTTGGATTTTGTCTGTCGGGTTGCCTGCCACAGTGGCCGACTTTAGAAACCCCCAGTTTTAGAATAATGGCTGTAGCTCATTCTCTTCAGAAAAATCACCAAAGGGTGCTGATGCTGTGCCCACAGAGTCAGTCAGTCAGTCTCCTATTCACTGTCACTGGAGCCATGCCAAGCTTTGCCTCCTGATTACATCACCGATTAGAGTCTTGGCACTGAGGAGACTTTCATGTCCACAATACATGCTCAACTGTGCAGGATAATAGTCTGCCTTGGAGTCTGCTTTAGCTGCATTATCATTCCTATGTAGTTTAACCTGACGTCAAGCTACATGATGACAATTTGCCTGAGAAATAAGCTCAGATATTTGTAGGAAAAATGTTGACAATCCCAAGCATCACCAAAAGGAAGACTTTCACGGTAAAATGTGACTCACACAACAAGTACAAATGACACACAGGCAGAAAGGTTAGCAAACGTGCCAGTGTTTTGTAATGTTGATCACGCAGCGTATAGCAGCATGTCCACTTGAATACTTGGACTTTTGATTGCTGGTTAACGCAGGACACAACAAAAAAAACATAACCACGCCTTGACGTAAGCAGTGCCGAAAATGTCCTTGTTAAAATGGATTCAGAGGAAAGCAAGATCCTGAGCATGACAATTCATTCTTGACTTTGGTACCATCAGTTCACAGAACAATCTCTGCTCAAGGTGCACTTACTCGCTTGTTCTGGAGCTTTCCATCGTCAAGCTTTCGACTGTCAAGCTCAACTTTTATGGATGAGAAGTCCGGAAAGTGTTCAGAATAATTGAAATACACTGCCCTACAAACTGAAACGAAGTAACTACTAGGGGGTGTCACGATTTCGATTCTATATCAAAAATCGATTGAAATTAGCTTCCGATTTCAAAATCCTCAGTTGGAATAAAGTGATTCAGTGTATTAAATGAGTTAGTCTTTCTTATTAAATCAACTTTCTTTAATGAATTGAACTCGTCAGTTTCCTAATTCATTTACTATGGAGCAGTTCCACACTTTATACTTGATGACATCACAAATTTGAGTTTTAGTACTCTAGTTTTTGGATTTTGGAGAGAGTTGTTCATGTTGAGTAATGTTTTTGGACTGTCTTAAACTATAGGAATAACATGTATGAATTTTGAAAATGGGCGTAGTTCCCCTTTGAAAAAATGACAAGCTCTGATAGGGTGCTACAGTTGAGCATATTTAACTTGATTAGTCACTTTTTTAACTACAAAATCCCACATAAAAGCATCTCCAACCATCCATCCATACATAGCGCATATCATTTCTTCAGACTACATGTAAAACCAAGGAATGCTAACTGCTTGTCAACATGACTGAAATTACAGCAGCTACATTGAGCAACCATCCCAATTCAACCTGCTTAGCCCCATATACAGTACTGTAGCCAACACACACTTCGGTACAGCATTTCTTCATCGAATTTAAGGTACATTGAGCTAACATAGCATTCTTCCTACAGCTCATCATCTAGCCTAAGCAAAACTGTAAAAACACATTATGTCACTCAATATGGTTGCATTTTGAAAATTGGCGTAGTTGCCCTTTAAAAAATGACAAGCTCTGATAGGGTGATACAGGTGAGCATATTTACCGTGATTAGTCACTATTTTAACTACAAAATCACACATTAAAGCAGCTCCAGTCATCCAAACAGCATTTCTTCAGACTACATGTAGTGAAACCAAGGGATGCTAACTGCTTGTCAACATGACCGAAATGAAAGTACACTGAGACAACATATAGCATTCATGCTAGCGTACGCACACTCGTCATCCAACTAAGCAAAACTACAAAAATACATTATAACGTGACTCAATATTAAACACAATATGAAACGAAACATTGACAAACCTGGTGGTGCCCTTGTCAATCTCTGGACGACACCTGCCGTTTCACCGTGCGTCTCTCTCCACCATGGATGTATTAAGAGAACCTAGCTAAACCTAATTAAGTGGTTTTATTTTGAAAAGACTGGAGCGGAAATTGACACGTTTGTCACGTGTTGCTGGACAAAAAACGTAAAAAGTGGTTGTTGTGCTGAGCATCATGTGAAAAAAAAGGAAATTCGTGTCTATGTACACTAATCAAATAGATTAAATTTCTAGCCTATTTCACCACTGTTCACCTATTTACTTCTATTAATCTAATCAGAATCCAAATTGGCTGACCTCAACTATTCTTAAGGAAAAAACACAATTCAAACTGTTGGGTGGGGCTATATAGGCCACTGACAGCAGGCTGGTGGTCACATTCACCTTTCTGACAACCTGTATGCCTAATAGGTACAGAGGAAAGAGGACAGCCTGGCGTGCGTAATGCGTAAAATACAGTAGATTACGCACCAGTTATTCTACTGTAGTGGATTTATGAATCCATACAGATGTATGCTCACTCTTGCAAGCAGGGATGCAAAAGAGGTGTTATCATTTTATCATTTCAACATTAATGATAAAACACACATGATCCTGCTCGTATCTGCAACTTTTATCCAATTTTATCCAAAAGCCTCATCTTTGCTTTGATTTTTAAAAACTCTTGGACACATTTTTACAGTGGGAGGAGGTGGAATTGTCATTTTTTTTTTTGCCACATATTTCCATCAAATAAGACTCCTTGACTTTTTACATGAATAAGTAGCTTAAACACACTACCAGGATCACGGTATCCGCTGTGTTTCAGCACCAGTGAAGTGAGGGAATGCGTTATTATGCCCCCATCGGTGAGTGAGCGCTGATGGCATCTGCTCTGCACTGTGCGCACAGAGAGGAGCGCAGAGAACGTTAGAGCAGCATGATGACCTACAGCACCGCATCCATCCGCTCACCGGTGCGCACAACTGCTTTATTTGATCATAACTCTGACTGAATTGTTTC
Organism: Hozukius guyotensis; assembly: GCA_916700995.1. Lineage (NCBI taxonomy): Eukaryota > Metazoa > Chordata > Actinopteri > Perciformes > Sebastidae > Hozukius > Hozukius guyotensis. Next base: position 82,576 of record CAKALU010067681.1, on the reverse strand, counting down.
CACGGAGCATGGAGCAAAACATATTAAAAAAAAAAAGAAACCATCATTGTGGTTTTGCATTTTAAAAAAGCCCACCCATGTCATGCGTGCGTCAGAAGCATCCTGGCGCATCCAGTCACACACACACAAGCTGAAAGATCTGTAACCAAAGACTAAATGGATTCCATATACCAGGCACATAAAGCTAAAGTACATTTTGCAGTTGTTTTCTCTGCTCTCCACAGTGCGTCCTGACAAATCCTGTGAATTAATCCTTTTTTTCCCCAGCCCTCATCTCACAGAATTCCAGTAAAAAAAAGTAAAAAGACAATTCATTTCATTTGTGTTCATGCACCTGCCCCAAGAGACAGCCCATATAACTCACCTGATATGCAGACAATCAAATTGGCTTGAAGAATGATCAATATTTCCCAAATTATATCCATCCTCTGTCTTCATTCCACGTACATTACGCACGGATTAGAAAGAAAGGAAAAAAAAAAAAAAATACAAGAAAACGGAGCTCTTTATTATCAGTTGCAGATGATGTCCTGCTCTTTCACAATGAATCCCGCTGTACACCTTCCACCAGGTATTTTCCACACCAGACGCATAGCAAAGGTGATCAAGGGGAAGAAGAAATGATGATGCACGTCCTCCAACCGCTGGATGGAACAATTCCAGATGTGGAAAAAAAAGGATGAACTCCAGACAAAAAAGAAGATCCCTCTCTTGTCAGTTCACTATATTATTCCAGTGCGCCCTAGAACGCGATCCGTCCATCCATCCATCCAGGATGCATCCTGTTCTTACCACGGAAAGTCACGCATGATCCAAAATCTCTGTGTGGAGAAAGAAAGAGAGAAACAAGATGAATGACGTGGGACAGCTGTGGGATCAGACTAACACCTGGAGACGCTTCGCAACTCCAAAAACTCGCATCGCCAGGTGGCGAGCCTCCGATCTCCGACTTCTCGCTCGTTACTGCGAGGAGAGGGACCAGCAGTCAAGCTGCAAGGAATGACAGCAACACATCCTGTGTAGACTGTCAAAATAAAAGCTTTTTGGTTTGTTGGTTGACCATATATTAATTTCCCTGCAAATAATTAAAAAAAAAGGTGCAAATAAGATCAGACAATATAAAAGGGGCTCAAATTCTAGTAATAATTTGATGATCTAATTGGTGTTTTGCAGAATAGCCTATATTTAATTCAACACATCAATTATTTGGCCTTACTATAGTCATTTAGGTTGTTTTATAATTTTATTCTCAGGTATTGTCTTTATTTATTGTAGTATTTATCAACTGTACTATTTATAGATTTTAAGGGCTGAGAGAGAGCCATCAGGGTAAAATGCATTTCATTACATTTCACTGTACACTGTACTTTTAAATGCATATGACAAATCAACTTGAAACTTGAAACTTGATTTACGCATAACCTGATTGCACCGTGCGTTATTGTCATATTTGGCACCATTATTAATCCACTGATCACATTTATTTCTGCTCTTTAATCTGTGCTTTTACTTTGTACACACACAGTTTCCGGTCATGTTGTGTCTAACTGTGTGGAGCTTCATCAGGGTTAGTTTTCACTCTCCATCCACACACACACACACCCAGCAGCAGCTATAGGGCGCAACTAAAGCGCACAGATGCTGCGAAGTTAAAAGCATCCCGTGCAAATGTGAGACAGGATGTATGGGAGAGTGTGTTTAACGAGATGGTAATAAAAAACACACTTACAGCGACTGGAGAAGCGCGTAAAACTCCGAACCAGCGCAGCTTTGACGCACCAGATCTGTCCTGAAAACGAGATTCTTGTGTTGAGAACTCAAAGTAGATTCGTATAGAGGAAGATGGGGAGCAATCCAAGTTGGTAAAAAAAAAATAAAAAAAGACAATACTCAGTGTCCTCAAAAGGAATGAGTCGTTGATGATAATAATGAACAGTGGTGTAATAAACTCCAGATGTGAGGGTGATGGTGCACTCCAGATGTATCCTTCACTATCGGCTCTCGAAGGCTGCTCCACTAGTCTGGCACCGGACAGCCAGCGATGCCATCCAGGTCTGCGGCTCTGGCTCCAGCACGCTATTAGGATTCACGAGGAGCGACGCGCGCGGCCGCGGGGCGCATGCATGCATGGGTGCACGCACGGAGCGGATGGATGCGCGCACACACAGGCAGGCAGGCGGGTGGGGGCACACAGGTGGATGAAAAGCAGCGCACTGCACTGCAGAAAAAAGAAAAAAAAATGTGTCTCATGTTTTTTTGGTGATGAAATATTTACTAGAGAGAATACAAAAAGGTGATATCACACGTTTGACATGTTAGACAGAGCTGCAGAAATCATGGTGTCCTGCTCAGGAGGGTTTTTTGTGCGCTTGAATTGAAAAGGCACACACACACACACACACACACACACACACACGGGGAGAGAGAGAGAGAGAGAGAGAGAGAGAGAGAGAGAGAGAGAGAGAGAGAGAGAGAGCATAAACAAACAAGATCATTTCCAAAGAAGGCTGGCAGTCTCTCCACGTTGGAGGACGGAACCTGACAAAATCTAAAATAAATGGATAAATAAATAAATGACTCAATAAATAAGTAATAAATAAATAAACATGTCATTAAATGTAGCCAAAGTAATTTTTAGAGTTTTTACTCTTCTGTTTTTTTATCTTTTCCTTTTTATTTATGTATTTTTTTTATAAATTTTGAATTTATTTATTTTGCATTTATTTTTATTCATCTTTTATTTTAGCATTTATTTTTTATCTATTTGCTTATTTTTGCATTTATTTTTGCATTCATTTTTTAATTTATTTTCAATTAATTAATTTATTTTTGCATTTATTTTTTGCACTTATTTCTCATCTATTTATTTATTTTTGCATTTATTCTTTATCTCTTTGTTTATTTTTGCATTTATATTTTATTTACTTTATGTTTATTTTTAAATGTGTGTATTTATTTATGTATTTATGCATTTATTCATGTATTTACAATTTTCCCTTTGTATTTCCCCCCTTATTTTTTCCCCAAAACTTGTTTATTGCTGTATTTTTTTCTTTATACATTTTTTTTTACATTGCAAAAAGCATTAAGGTGCTGTGTGTGTGTGTGTGTGTGTGTGTGTGTGTGTGTCTGAGTGCGCATGCTTGTTCCTACCAAAGCAGAGAATCAGCTTCACACACTTACACTGCATAGTTTATCATACGTCTAAAAATACAATTGTTATAGCATTGAAAGTTCCACTGAGATATTCACATTTTACATGAAAAGAATGTGCTATTTACACTTGTCTAGTCAGGGACATCACATACACTGTATACACTAAAGTATGTGGACACCTGAGCATTGCCCCCGTATGTATAAAACCATATTAATGGGCTCTAACGGCCTCCACTCTTCTGGTTTCAGGCTTTCCACCAGATGTGGAACCTAACTGCAGGGATTTAATCCCATTAAGCCCCAAGAGCATTACTGAGGTCCAACACTGATGTTAGGTGCTCAGGTCTGGCTCACAGTCGGCATTCCGGTTCATCCCAAAGGTGTTGGATGGGGTTGAGGTCACGGTTCTGTGTATTCCAGTCAAGTTCTTCCACACCAAACTGGGAAAACCATTTTTTAATGGAGCTAGTTTTATAATTGATGATGACAGAGGCTACATACATGTTGGCACAACAGAGTTTTTTTTACTTTCATGTTTTGAAGAAATAAGCTGTATTGAATAAAACATGCTTCCAGGGATGATGTATTTTTGTAGGCCAACCATGAAGTTAGCATCGCCCTGGTTCCCTCGACAAAAAGTCTATGGGATTTTTCCATTGGGTTTTGGATTATTGCAGAAAATAAACTCTGTGGCAAACAAACGTTTATGATACTTACACGTTTTGTTCTGCAAGATAATCTCCACAAATGATTACGGCTTTTATGATTTTTGAAGCGTGAATGCAATCGCCAGAAGTAACAAATAAGTTCTTTGTAACAATAGGTCAAAATGTCACAGGATGTGCTTACTGATTGGCCGCGGGTCCTCTCTGGCCGCACTTTGCCGCTTAAAGTTAAACTTCCCAACTGTTGTTTGACCGCATTTCACCTCAGAATGAAACGGCTGCAGCTCGCCACGAACAGTGGTTTACTGGGTGAAATTCAGTGTTTCTTTGACCCATCCATCCACCCTGACATCCTTCCTAAGTGGATTTTCTTGCTCTTTATATACTTCGTTAGTTGCTTTTACCGTCTAATAATGACGCGGATGGGTTTACATTGGAGTTAGTTGAAAGCCTGGTGTGCCTCATACAGACGCTTGCTTAAAGTTAAGGAAATATTAACTTCAGATAAATAAAACAACAGCTGCCCCCCATCACTTCCATTGGAATCATATTAGGAAGGGATCTTTTAATGGCCAGTATGAACAGGAGGAATGATCATGGCAAGCAAAACCTTTGTTAGTGTTTATATGGGCATGTGAATAGTGTTTTAAGACAGACTTGAAACATTGTGAACCTTTCCTTTAACCCCCCCAGATCACTAATGCACCTTTTCCATCTTCAGTAGAAACGGAAAGTTAGAAAGTATTGAGAGATGGCTTCGGTCTTTTCATGTGATTTGTTCACAGTACAAAATACACACCGAATAATACCAGCCTTGTACAATATTAAATAATGGATATACTGGATAACAAAGATACAGTATTAGTCATACAGTACATATGTAATTTTATATTCTGACAAGTACATACAGCTCACTATTGATCCTCCTCGTCAATAACAGGGCTTAGTGTAGGCTCTGTCTGTTCATTTGAATGGAAACCGCAACTGTGAAGCATAATATGAATCCAGCTGCAGCTCACTGTAGCTGCTCAGCAGGCACTAGCTGGGAAAAATGCATTCCGTGTGAGGAAATACCAACCCTATTACTTCACCTGTTATTTTCTTTGGCGCAGGCTTCTGAAAACCCCCGAATTGTGTCGCGAGGTGTAGTGGTGTTAAAAGGACGTGATGCTACGATTTCCCTCCATTTATCCCTTCCCGCTTGTGGCCCCTGCGATGTTACAAGTAACAAAGGCTGGGCAGGAGGTAGAGAATGACGGGCAATCAATACCATACACAGCCTGCTTTTTTCAAGTGCCACTTTCCCACATCAGAGAGGAACATCCCTGCAGACTCTCCCGTCCCTTTGGACCAGAATGCTTTTACCCGTCAAGTCTCATCCGGTGTCTCTTTCCCAACATGTGGGCCTGCCTGGTGTAAAGCTGCTTCCTTTTAGGAGGGCCTTTCAAAGGTTACTTTCTCCTGGAAGCACACAATAGCTCATTCTGTCTCAACTCGAGATAGCATTGTTATTTGGCCTGCAATGGTCTCTGTGCTGCTGGCCCGAAGAAGGAAATTGCTGGTCTCGCAACTTAGTTCACTTTTCTAATCTGATTCCTCCACCCCGCCGCTCCTCATTCTTTTATTGACGTTTTCAAATACAGTCTAATAATGCCCCCGGATCACAATAAGATAATCTAGTGAATGAGTGGCCGAAGGTTCTGGCTCATGTTTTTCAAATGCAGTTTGGACGCTTTCCAGGGAGGGAGATGTCAGTTCAATTATGTCTTAGACATATTTATTTATCAGAACTTCAAAAATTCCCTGTTTAGCTAAAGTTGTACTGTGTTGTTTAGAAAATCATCCATTGTGGATGGAAAACCAACATTTGGATCTAGGATTCATCGGAGCAGACAAATTCCTATTCAAAGTTCAAGTTTGAATGAACATGGAGGTTTGTTTTGAAAAGACACTATATGCATGTCACAATCAGAAAGCCTACGTTTCCTGTGAACACCAAAGTTTATTTTTAAAAAGACACCATATGCATGTCAAGGGACAAACTGTACGTTTCCTATCGACACAGAAGTTTATTTTGAAAAGACACTATGCATGTAATGAGCAGAAACTCTGTTTCCTATGAAAACAGAAGTTTATTTTGAAAAGACACTATGCATGTAAACGAGCAGAAACTGTACGTTTCTTGTGAACACCAAAGTTTATTTTGAAAAGACACTGTATGCATGTCAGGAGAGGAAACTGTATTTTTCCTATCAACACAGAAGTTTATTTTGAAAAGACACTATGCATGTAACAAGCAGAAACTGTATGTTTCCTATGAAAACAGAAGTTTATTTTGAAAAGACACTATGCATGCAAACGAGGAGAAACTGTACGTTTCTTGTGAACACCGAAGTTTATTTTAAAAAGACACTATGCATGTAACAAGCCGAAACTGTATGTTTCCTATGAACACCAAAGTTTATTTTCAAAAGACACTATGCCTGTCAGGAGCGGAAGCTGTACGTTTCCTATGAACACGGAAGTTGATTTTGAAAAGACACTATACGCATGTAATGAACAGAAACTGTACATCTCCTGTGAACACAGAAGTTTATTTTGAAAAGACACTATGCATGTAACGAGCAGAAACTCTGTTTCCTATGAAAACAGAAGTTTATTTTGAAAAGACACTATGCATGTAAACGAGCAGAAACTGTACGTTTCTTGTGAACACCAAAGGTTATTTTCAAAAGACACTATGCCTGTCAGGAGCGGAAGCTGTACGTTTCTTATGAACACAGAAGTTGATTTTGAAAAGACACTATATGCATGTAACAAACAGAAACTGTACATCTCCTGTGAACACAGAAGTTTATTTTGAAAAGACACAATATGCATGTAACAAGCAGAAACTATTTGTTTCCTGTGAACACGGAAGTTTTTTTTTTTTAAAAGACAATATGCATGTCAGGAGCGGAAACTGTACGTTTCCTATGAACACAGAAGTTTATTTTGAAAAGACACTATACATGTAACGACTTGAAACTGACACGTCGTTCCTGACACATCCAAAACTGACACTAGAGGAGTATCTAGAGCGTCATAGTTTGAAGCGTAGGGCCACTGACCAAGCGTGTTAAGAGTGACAATGTAGAAACTGCAGGGGGTGGGCTGAATTCCAATAATATAATAAGTGTGACTTAACATAAGATTAGTTTGAGGCTACCAGTTATCTTGGCCATTAACTCATATGTTTGTAGTAACTATTACAATTTGTATAACAGCAAGATATCACCTAATGAAAACATATATTGATGTTTAAAAGGGCTACAAGTAAGACATTTCAGTATTCTGTGATACATTTCTTGGCACACACTCTCTGCACTACTTGCAATTAAAAGTTTGAGAAGTTCCCTAATTCCTTTTGTAGACTTCATTCCAGATACTAGGGGGCAGGCAGATGTTAGGATCAACTCCAACATGATCGAGAGTGTGTACCCTTGCTCTAAAGGAAGCGATTAATATTATGATCTCTGTAAACTCTTGGAAACACAGTCTTGCCATGTCATGCCTTGCAGGCTGCACAGTTAAACAGCATTACGACAACTATTGGAGCTGCGGAGAGGAGTTCATAAGATGTAGACCAAGTCTGTCTCAGGCTTAAGACATAGTAATCATATATTATTACCACTGATGTCCACTGTAGCGAAAGCAGTCTGTTCCTCAGCACACACATTTTCAGTATTATTATCTTCGCCAGGAGATTATGTACTGTATTTGGTTGTGTGTGCATCTCTGTGTCTGTCTGTCCACGGCTAATCTCACATACTGCTAGACACATCAGCTTAATATTTTTTGCGCTCCTTTATGAATGTATGCTGAAGGACCTCTCGTGGTTTCAGTGATTCACACATTTTGAAAACACATTATATTGACTGTTTTATACCGTCGCCGACTGCTGAATCCTCACTACTCTTAATCGGCCGGTAGTCAGTTTGGACTCTTGTTTCAGGTTCCTCTTTTGATTTGCACACCTAGATAAGACAACTGTATATATATGTATGTATAACTATCGCTTAGCAAATGAAAAAAACTGAACTGAGCGTGGACTACAACGGAACGCGTATTCTTATGTCGGTTGGAGGGGAGCTAGTTAGCTGTTAGCAGCCGGTGGGAGTCCTACTTTGTGTTTGGCTAACGGAGCTAACGGCTAACAGGGCTAATACAGCTAACAGAGCTAAGAGCTAACAGGACTAAACACACGGGGGGACTGACAGTTTCTGTTCAGAGGACATGTCTGATACAGTCTGGACTGGGGGCAATTGAACCGTCGCTAAGTCCCGCCCCTCGAACGCAGACTGACCAATCATAGCATAGCATCGGCCATTTCTTACCAGGGTCTGACAACTATCCGGCAGTACTCTATAAACTCTCATGCAATCATTTCAGATTTTCTTCATTTTCAGGCTGGTTTTGTGGATTTCGAGCTAGTCGTGGTTAAACGTTTAATAGTGATACTCGTTCCCCGGAGAGGAAGGAAGGAGATATACTTTCTAAAACATTACATTTAGCGAAGGGGTCAATTTAGTTTGTATTCATTCAATCAAACATTACAGCAGTGGTCGTTGCAGACACACCTGGCGGAGATCTGCACTCTACTAAGTGCACAATTCCAGTTTTGTATTGTTTTGCGTCTGTTGAGCTTCACAAGCATATGAAAAATGTGTTTGCCGCCCATTCATGATAGACTTTGTGGCAGTACTTTACTTGTTCTATTTACTTTACGAAGCATACAAAGCAGAAAATGTAGCTTTTTCTATTTATAGAAGTTATGATTTAACTGTAACGGTTTGTTTTTTTTGTGTCGCATAACTAAAGAAAGGACAAAAATTCTTATAAAACCATAATTTTAAGATGTGAACATATTGCTCCAGATTTAAAACGGCTTCACAAACAAAACAATACAATATGACACTTTGAGATTCAAATATCTTTGAGATGAACAATAGTTATGATACAGATATGTTGTTGGTTAGCTTTAAGGTGCAGTGTGTAAGATTTGGTGACATCTAGTGGTGAAGTTACAGATTGCAACCAACTGAAACTTCTCCCGTGTGCCAAGCATGTAGGAAAAATACGGTGACCGACACATAAAACGCAAATATATCTCTCTAGAGCCAGTGTTTGGTTTGTCCGTTATGGGCTACTGTAGAAACATGGCGGCCGGCTCCATGAAGAGGACGCGCTTCGTATGTAGATACAAAGAACGTATATTGCCAAGAAGTGAAAGTCAATTGTTGGTTCCATTGCAACATCTGCGCCAAGCATAAAAACTATGATTCCGCCATTTTGGACTGAAAGCGACTACCAGACGCCAGTAAAATGTCCGCCTACAAAGTGACATACAAAATTATTTCTATTCTATTGTCATATTCTACCGAAATGGCCTGTGTTGAACAATAAAATAGTAAAAATATAATAAGTCTTTTCAGTCCAAAATGGCGGCAGCCACTGGAGTTTTCTCTTTTTGCTTCTATACTCTTTGGTAGATATCAAAAACACAACGATTCTTATTTTCAGGTGATTATACACTAATGAAGTTATTGATATTATTTTCCATTTCTTCCAGTAGATCCTCCTAAATGCTACACACAGGTCCTTTGAGGACTTCTCTTAGATACAGTACATCAGATGTTTCATAGATATTTAAAACTTCCCATAAATGTGCAGATACTGGCTTTGTAACAGGATTATTTTAGCCTCGCACCCAAAATGTCTTCAGCGTGCGACGAGATATCAGAGAGATTTTTTTGGGCGATACCAATTATCCCATGCTGGCTAATGTGGGAGCATGAATACTAAGAGGATGATGAAAACTGAATTTTTAATGCTAATTGCGGCGCCGCTGTGAAATGACATCTCACGTTTGGATGTATCACCCGGAGAAGACGCAGGATCAAATAAAGTATTAGAAATGGCAGAGAGCCAATATGTGTCAGTCAAAAGCTCCAGACAGAGTTCACGTGTCTCTGATGAACACAAGAAGAAGAAGAAGAAAGAAACAACCCCGGCTGCCACTACAGACTTCATAATTTGCAGGTAAGGCTGTGCTCGCAGGGCCTGATCGATATTCTTGTGGTTCAGAGGCCAAATTTATGCAGATGAAAGACACTAATTATGCTCATGCCTATGTGAGGAAGAATGACTGGGTTGCTAATGGGAAAATCAAAACACATTAAGGACAGCCAAATGATTTTATTTTTCTTCAATGGCTTCGCCTTCTCAGAAACAGATGGAGAATGGAGGGCAGAGAGAGAGAGAGAGAGAGAGATTAGCCGAACGGAGGGAAGGAGAGAGAAATGCAACATGTTGAAGGATTTCATTTGGGCTAATTATGATTAATTCTGAATATATCTGTTCAACGACGGCCAGGTCTCATTATTATTCAGCCAGGGTTTTGTTTTTCTCTCGTAGTGACAGTCGTGTTGCAGCTGTGAACAGGCAGCTTTTCACCGTCCCCTGGAGGATTCAAAGTGTCCGTCAAAAACAGAATTCAAACGGCACTGCGCGTCTGTGTGAGAAACCGGGGTTAACCCAGCTCATCCCATATTTAGATTTGCATAATATATTTAACTCATCTTTTAGGCTGACACTGTAAAACTGTAATATGACAAAAAGATAGTGTCAGTGTGTGCCGACGCTGAATATTCACATCTAATAATTAAGCCGGGAGACGACTTCACACTAGCTGGGGTGGGATTTAGAAAACCCTGAGGGCGAGTGTATGTGTAAATATACATATCATTTTACTATTTATATAACAATACTACGTAACTTTTGCTGAACAGCAGCCACAGTGGCCACAAATGGCAATTACAGTATAATGGATTACATTCTCTTGAAATATTAACAATGGAAAAATATCAGTTAAATGTCTGAAAGATTTCCTAAATATATAAGCAAAATGTCCAAAGAATATAAGCAATATATCTGAAAAATATTAGTAAATTGTCCCAAAAAGGTCCAAAGAATATTAGTAAAATGTCCAAAAATGTCTTAAAAATATTACTAAAATGTCCAAAGAATGTCTTCAAAATTTGAGTAAAATGTCCAAAAATGTCCTAAAAATATTATTAAAATGTCCAAGAAATTTCCAAAGAACATAAGCAATATGTCTGAAAAATATTGGTAAAATGTCCAAAAAATGTCCAAAGAATATTAGTAAAACGTCCCAAAAAATGTCCTAAAAATATTAGTAATATGTCTGAAAAATCTTAGTAAAATGTCCAAAATATGTCAGAAATATTAGTAAAATGTCCAAAAAATTTCCTATAAATATTAGCATTTTTTGCACAATATTAGAAAAATGTCAGAAAAATATTTGTAAAATATCCGAAAAATATGAATAATATGTCAAAAAATATTTGTAAAATGTCCAAAAAATATGAATAAAATGTCTGAAAAATGTCCGTAAAACATAAGTAATATTAGTAAAATGTCAAAAAAATATTAGTTAAGTGCCCCAAAAATGTACGAAAGAGTGTTTTAATGTCTTTCAGGTCTTTACTCTGGTTTTGCGGGAAATCCTTGAAAAGAAAAAATCCTTTAATGTATTAAACTTAATGGTGCATTTTATTGCTTACGAATTCAACTTTTCATTTGTTAGAGAAAGATTTTTTACATTTATTCATTCATTCAAAAAATAGTATAGTATGGTATAGTATAATCTTACTTAAAACCTACAAGTAGCTAAAAATGTAATGTTTGTCCTGAAGGCAAAGGGCTTATCCATTTTGATGCATGATTGAAAGGTCAGGGGTCACCAAAAAAATCATTTTGGATCATTCACTGGAGACCTTGAATATCCAACCAGTATCATCATTCAGAGTCAAAGTGTTGGGCAGATGAAGAACAAATCCACATCAATTGCTATTAAATTAAACATCTGTCAGCATAAATCTGCATTACATAAAGAGGTTTGCTTTCATAATTAGATATCCATTTAATGAAAAAACTATTATTACAATTTGATTGACATCACAAAATGAAAACAAACGGAGCTTTCTGAAGGATGGTAGGTAACTGTAGTCACTGAGCTCTTCACGGACACTTTCCTCTGACCAATGGAATGACAAATTAAGTATTTGATTGCATAAACGTTCCTTTTTCTCACTCCCTGTTCGGTTTTCGACGTTTCATCGCTATAAATAACAAGAAGAGATGACTCGCTGGATTAAAGAGTGTCTTGTAAAGACTTATTTGTTGATAAATGATGAAAAGAACAGAATGACATTGGAGAAGGAATTAAACAGCTCTCCTCTCTCTCTCTCTTATCACTCTCATCAGGTCACATTTCCACATCTAAGTGTCGACACTTTGAATGATCATCAGACTGTCCCGACTAGAGTCGTCCTCTGTGGGGGGACTGCTGGCTATTAATTCACAAAAAAAAACAATTCTCTTGACTCCGTTAAAACTGAGCCCTTTAATCAACTTCTTGGTAGTTAACACGCTGAAACTTCAGTCATGCAAATCCGTCAGAGAGAGATTACCTGATAACCGTAATACCTCCTCGATCCATCAGCAAAATGACGGAGGAGTTTAAAAATATCCACCTTGCCGGCAATACTTATCAGCTTAGCGCCGCTAATGGGAATTGTTCCATCGGCACGGAAACGGCTCCATCATGTGATGTGAATATTTTATCACTTGTCGGTAATTAAAAATGAAAACGTGCGTTTCTGTTAAACATAATTGTAATTTCTTATCTGTATTTAATGGGACGTGTTTTTTTTTTGCCACTTAAATGTTAACTAAAAGTCCCCGCTTCAACACTGAAGGTGATTCGTTACTGTGGATCTATTATGATTACAGTTTAAGAGGCCCAGGGGAAGAAGGGGTCGGAGGTTGGATAAATTAACATGCTTCACCATACTCCATATTTTGTTTATTTTTTACTCTCTTCACCATGTCTATGCCATTCTTTCGCATTTATCTCAAGCCGCAGTCATTGTGCTCAAATTTAACTCCGACTCTAACTAGAAGTGGCTTTTCATTCTTGATGCACCACCATAAAAAACTTTGTCATCATGTGTCCCACTCCCTCCCTGGCATAATGAATAATTAAGCGATTATGCATAATCGATTGATGCCATACAGCGGTGCAGCAGTTCGACACCAGAGGCCAGGGTTCACATCCTTAGTCCTGTCTCTAGGTAACAAAAGTACCTCGGCTAAAGATGCAATGTGTAAGATCTGGCCAGAATTTCAGTTTCAAATATTCCGAAAAGGAACCAACATTATCAACAGAATGTGAAGAGGTTACAGTGTTGACGTTATGTCGAAGACGTCTATGTATTGTGTTGCGGGGATATTTACTGAAATGAGCATGCTAACCCAACCCGTTCTCACTCCCAATTCATCAAACACCACCGATTGGGCATCGCCCCTCGGCATCAGAATCTGATGTACGGATGCACATGAGACACGCCTATCCTATGGCGTGGAGAGGAGGTCGTGTTGCTCTGGCTCTACCTGTTTGGCTTGGAGAGGAGGTCGTGTTGCTCTGGCTCTACCTGTTTGGCGTGGAGAGGAGGTTGTGTTGCTCTGGCTCTATCTATCTGGCGTGGAGAGGAGGTCGTGTTGGTGGGGCTCTATCTGTTTTGGCGTGGAGATGAGGTCGTGTTGATCGGGCTCTATCTGTTTTTGCGTGGAGATGAGGTCGTGTTGATCAGGCTCTATCTGTTTGGCGTGGAGAGGAGGTTGTGTTGCTCTATCTATCTGGCGTGGAGAGGAGGTCCTGTTGATCGGGCTTTATCTATCTGGCGTGGAGAGGAGGTTGTGTTGATCAGGCTCTACCTGTTTGGCGTGGAGAGGAGGTCGTGTTGCTCTGACTCTATCTGTTTGGCGTGGAGAGGAGGTCATGTTGCTCTTGCTCTACCTGTTTGGTGTGGAGAGGAGGTTGTGTTGCTCTGGCTCTATCTATCTGGCGTGGAGAGGAGGTCGTGTTGCTCTGGCTCTATCTGTTTGGCGACGCCGGGAAGCTGCTTGACAACCTGCTGGATCCACCTTCTCACATATGTTCACATTATATGTATTTTTTTTTTGTCATATGGATTGTCTATGTTGTATTTTCATTATGTTGTTTCTCTGTACACACGATATCTATGCACGTCGGTCCATCCTGGAAGGGGGATCCCTCCTCTGTTGCTCTTCCTCAGGTTTCTTCCATTGTTTCCCCTGTTAAAAGGTTTTTTTTTTGGTTAAGTTTTTCCTTATCCGATGAGAGGGTCGTACTGTAAAGGACAGAGGGTGTCGTATCCTGTACAGATTGTAACGCCCCCTGAGGCAAATTTGTGATTTGTGATTTTGGGCTTTACAAATAAAATTGACTTGACTTGACCTCACCCTTTAGCGTCAGTTTGTGACGAACCAGGCTTTCAACTAACTCCAATGTAAACCCACTACCCTTTACGATCGGAGCAAGTGACGTAGTATTAACAGCGTGAAAGTCCATTCATGGCGGGTGGGAGTGGTGGTGGTAGGGTCAAACAAACACAAGTCTTTCAACCAGGAGACCGGTGTTCGTGTGCCGTGTGAAACTAAAAGTAACGTTGACTTATTTTGTCACGTCAGTCTTTAGTCACGCGACTCGTCGGTATCGTCAGTACCGTGAGTCACGTATGAGTTGTGTTGCCTAAATCCTGTGAAAATGGAAGTTTATTTTGAAAGGACACTATGCATATAACACGCATATATTGACACGCCGTCCCTGGTCGGTCCAAAAGTAACGCAAAGAGGGGAGCCCCCGTGCGTCGGTCTCCGATGCCGAGGGGCACTGAACAAGCGGCAGTATTTGACGAGCTGGGAGTGAGAATATGTTGGAAGGGTTGGAAACAGCCACAGCCAAACAAATCAGCTCCTCCCATTCACTTTAAAAGCAGTGCACTCTCCTCTATTCCATACTGGCACATTCATAATGAAGAAAAGAGTACACAAGAGGAGAATGATGTTTGTGTTCCAGGAGGAGCAGAGCCAAGTGTCTGAAATATACAACACCCCAAATATGAATATACAGCACTCAAATATTAAAACAACTTTACCAAAAGCAAACATATTTCCCCACATGTACGTGATTCTGTGTCTATGGCCTGCCTCAGTGCTTATCTAAATCATTAATAGGGTTGCATTATTACAGGAACTGTCTGCCAGCAAATGTGGACCTGGCTCAAAATGCAGGAGGACATAATCATGTTTTTCCTGACCTCGGGGACAGCTGTGTATTTTTGCAGTTAATATGCTGGTTTTATTTGCAAATTTATGTGAATTTTAATAATTTGGTGGTTTACGATCGTCAGATTCATTCAATGAAGTATGGGAGGGTAATTATTTCATCCGGAAATACACGGACAGAATACAAAAAGGGTGATTCTAGTACATGAATGTTTACAGTGAGTTCTAAATCTGGCTAACAAAAACTCCTGTTTTAGCATTATGTCAAAAATCTTCTATATAATTGAATTAGGAATATGTTCTTTAATCAACATTTGGTATTTATTTGTTGCCATATGATACACTATCCATATGAATATTACAAGTACCAAAACGTTTTTTATTGCTGCTTCTGATGCCTTAAGTAATATTAGATACTTAGTGTCACGGGTTAGCCCGTGCCCTATAAAGTAAGATGCAACGCACACACACTGTAACGCCACCTCCATCATATATTAAATCAAGCCGGCTTGGAGGTGTCGCTGTTAAGTGTTACGGTAGCATCAGTAGCCTACTTCTCAAATGTTGGGAGGCCCGCTGACAAAGTAATACAGTTCTTAATGGGGGTCATAGTGTTACAAAGCATAAATGTATTTATGAATTACACACAGGCATAAGTATTGATATTGAACATTTCCATTTATTGTAAAATGTATATTCAGTAAATTGTTTGTCACCCTTTCTTCTCTGCTGTAGATGCGCTCCTTGGTTTAGACCTGGGCTGCCGAAACCGAACAGGAGCGTACCAATAGCTTATGTAAGGGGGGTTCCCAGAGAAGGTACCAAGTACGATAGAGTTGGAGGGGTGTTTTGGGGGGTTGACAATAGGTAATGTAATTTTAATTAGTTTGAATAATTACTTGCCTCAAAATGTATTATTAAATGTTTTATAATTTAACTATAAATTATGTCCTATTTTTTGGACTAGATATTATTATGCTGTTGTTTGATTGATTATTAATTATTATCAATTTTACTTAGTAGGATCCAGCTTCATAAAAGAGGAGGCTGGAATACCTGGAGGGGGTCAGTGGAGAGCAAACCTTTGATGAGAGACAAGCCAGATTGGAGAGCTGCAAGGGCCCAAAATTTAAAGGGGCATAGCCTATGCTGTATCTTTATATATTTTTGTCATTTTGCTTATTATTGTTCATTATTTTTGAAAAACCTGTTTCTCGGATGCCAAGCCTGCACTGTACATATTTTTGCACTTGATTGTTGGTTTCCACTATTGTTAATAAATACACCTGGACTGCTTAACTGGAATTTTTCTCAGTTTTTACGCCTTAGCCACCCGGCCAACCTTACACTTAGTTTCCATTTTATTGATGGTATGGATAGCGTTTTGTCAGATTCACATAATATTCTATATTCAATTCAATTCAATTTATTCAATTCAATTTATTTTTATATAGCATCAAATCATACGAGAAGTTATCTCGAGACGCTTTATGTATTTCGATTATTAGGATTTATATGTTTTAGAAAAGTTGTTTTTTTTTGAGGAAGGGATGTTAATTAATTCTGAAGTTGAAGGAGGAAAATCCACGTTGGTGGCCGTGTTGAATTTTGTTTAAATGGCTGATTTCAGTTGCAGATATTCGGAAAAAATATTGCTTAATCCCAATGGTGTACTTCTGGACCAAGTGGGAGAATGAAACCAGGGTGTTAAAGAAAGATATGTTTAAGATGTGTGATGCTTTCAATCCATGTGCGGAAATTATGTGGCTTCCCGTTAATTAGAAAATCAGGGTTGTTCCAGATAAATTTAGATGGTGGTGGAATTTCCAGCAGACTGTGAGAGCTGCTGCTATTGTTCCGTGAACTTTACCCGAGGAGGGGGGGGAGAATTTGATAAGCACCTGGCTGCCTCGCAGAATGAGTTGCATATTATTGCGATGTACTATGGAAAGCGAGGAGAAAAAAAAGTGTGTCTTCCATAAATAAAATAACATAAAATAAATCCTTGTGGGCAGCTCTGCAGGAAAGGTGGGTTTTTCTGTGAAACACATATTTGAAAACTCCACCCACTCACCATTTGGTGATTATAGACCACACTTGGTGCCATGAAATGATCATTCACAGGTTTATTTCCGACAATAGTTCTGATGCTATGAGACTAATGCGAGGTGTGGAATGTCACAGGTAAACAAAATACAAACACGTATCGTCGGTTTGAAGATTGCTGTGGTGTAGAAATAACCTTAATCCGCCACGTCTGGGCACGATTTTGCCCTCGCTTGTTTGTATTGGTGTGACAAAGCTGAATGAAAGGTGACATTGACCGGTGCAGAGCTCAGTTGTAAAGCTGGCACACCTACCCTAATACCCCACATTTTGTCTGATTAAAGAGTGCAAGCAGATTACCTGTTTAGAACCTCACAACACTAAAAGGCCTAATCTGGGATTAAAGAGCATATAACACAATTGTGACAAGCTGCGACTGCAGGTCACCCTGGGTCATTGGAGTTACCATGTCAACCCGACAAAAGCAGCTTTCACACTTCACATACTGTCACATACTGTCTGTCACATATTGTCCTTTGGCCTTTTCTCTCCTTTTGATAAGCAGCCGAGCCGGAGAGAGAATGAACGGAACTGACTGGATCTGATAGGCAGTTTATACTTCTGAGGATTGTCCTTAAAGGTTCATTCGAGTTCATTACAATGTTGTGCTTATTTTCTTAGTCCCAGACTGTCCATTCTTTTTTTTCTACATCTATGAAAATATTGTACTCACTAAAGTAATTGCTGGGAGTCTTCATACTGACGCACAACAACAAATTCCAAGGTAAACCCATTTGCGTCATTAGTGCTGACTAAAACCAAAAGGAGAGCACACATTACGCCTATTTTAAAGTCTTTACACTGGTTACCTGTTTCGTAATGATTTTAAAACTCTTATTAGTTTATAAGGCACTACATGGCCATGCACCAGACTACCTTGCATAAAAGCTTTTGGTTTATGAACCAGGAAGGCCCCTCAGATCCTCCGGTTCTTCTCTTTTAGTTGTTCCACAAAGCAGAACAAAAACATTTGGTGATGCTGCTTTCAGCCTTTACGCTCACTGCCGCTGGAACAACCTTCCATAAGGAACTGAGCGGAGCTGAAAATATTGATATTTTTTAAACGTAAACTAAAAAAAAACATCTATTTAGTCTGGCTTTTATCTAGTGTTTTATAATTTTATGGTTTTATTGTTTAGACTTATTTTATTTATCATCATCATTATCATTATAGTGTTTATTTTACTCTATTTTGTTTAATCAACATTTTATTGCTGATCTTTATTATCTCTTTTATTTTATTAAAATGTCATTATTTTAATACAATCTGCTTATTTTGTGTAGTTTCATATTTTTATTTATTTGTTTTTATTGTTATTTTCCTTGTATTTTATTTATCTTTTATTATCTTAAATACCCATCTTTTATTGCTTTCTTATTCATTGAAATTTTACATTGGTTGTTTTGGTGTGCATTAGTCTCTAAATCCATTTTTAACATTCTACATGTTTGTCAATCGTCTGTACAGCACTTTGAATTGCATTTGACTTGTTTGAAAGGTGCTATATGAATAAAGTTTGATTGATTGATTGATTGCATAGGTGCCAATATAAGACTTCAGTTCAAGTCATCTCTGGAGTGGCTAACTTCATCTGTATGAGTGAAAATGATGCTTCGTGTTCAGGTCAGAGGCAATGCAAGCTGAGCACAAACCGTTACATGACATGAATCAATGTGTTTATCCCTGTTAACCCGAGATCAATAAGAACGTATGCGATGGTAGGAGCCAGCTCTCTTTTTTGATGGTGAGGTTCAGAGTGTGTTGAGCAGAGCGGAATGCTTAATGTATCCAGTGGCTGGGGAGTTAACAAAAAGGATCACCCGGTCACCTACTATATACCTCCATCCATCTCCAAACATCCATTGACATGCTCCTCACTCACAAACACACTCACTCATCCCTCAGCATGGGGTCGTTATTGCAGTGCAGTCCACATATTGAGTGTTTTAGTGGCCCTGCTGTGCAGTGGACGGGGAGTGGAGTGCAATGGGCATCTGGACACTTAACCTCTGCTAACTCGGACAACACAGCTCGCAGATCCCGCCGACACTTAACACTTTGCACAGAATAGGGCCGTAACATATATTCCGAGGTCAAAGTGGTAGGCCTGCTCTGCTGCACGGATCTCTGGGAGCATGATTGTAGAAAAGTTGTAGCCTTAAAGATGCATTGTGTAAGATCTGGCCACATGCGCCAAACAAATAGGGTGCAGCATTACACCTCTACTAGTGGGTCAATACAATCTAAATTTACAGCCATCAGTTATTTAAAAAAAGAAAAGAAAAGCCAACAGCAGGGCAAGAATAAGCAAAATTCAACCAAACTGGTGAAACTCTGAGTGCTGGTCAAAATAACAGTGCCATCGTATAATCTCCACGTGCGGCGTCGGTTTACGCCCAGGACAGACTGGGCACGTCAGCAGTGCCTGGCTGCTGAACTACTGCGTGTCTCACTGCGTTTCTGCTACAACGCTGCTGCTGCTGCCAGCCCTTTCTTTCTACATAGAGTTTGGCTTTCATAATGGCCATTTCATTTCATTATATATGTCATTTATATTTATTTTAGACAGAAAAAGGTTAAGAGACCGTTTTACAGAAGAGAAAAGGCAGAGATTTGACGTAAAATACTCTCACACTGATTTGTTGACATATATTTGGCATATAACAAGAGATAGATGAACATTTAACGCAGGATTAAAGCTGGGAAAATGTATTTTGGATTTCACTGGGTCTCTTTAAAGGTGCTATTGATAACATTGATATCATTCAGCCACTACGCGTCACATTCTCCCTCCCCCGTTTCCACTGGAAACGATTGACTTGGTTAGGTTTAGGCAACAAAACTACTTAGTTAGGCTTAGGAAAAGATCGACTTGGTTAGGTTTAGTCAACAAAACCACTTAGTTAGGCTTAGGAAAAGATCGACTTGGTTAGGCTTAGACAACAAACTACGTAGTTAGGTTTAGGAAAAGATCGACTTGGTTAGGTTTATGCAACAAAACTACTTAGTTAGGTTCAGGAAAAGATCGACTTGGTTAGGCTTAGGCAACATACTACGTAGTTAGGCTTAGGAAAACGTCGACTTGGTTAGGTTTAGGCAACAAAACTACTTATTTAGGTTTAGGAAAAGATCAACTTGGTTAGGCTTAGGCAACATATTACGTAGTTAGGCTTAGGAAAAGATTGACTTGGTTAGGTTTAGGCAACAAAACGACTTAGTTAGGGTTAGGAAAAGATCGACTTGGTTAGGTTTAGGCAACAAAACTACTTAGTTAGGTTTAGGAAAAGATTGACTTGGTTAGGTTTAGGCAACAAACTAGGTAGTTAGGCTTAGGAAAATATCTACTTGGTTCAGTTTAGGCAACAAAACTACGTAGTTAGGTTTAGGAAAAGATCATGTTTTGGGTTGAAATAACACCAGAAGCGCTGTAACTTAAGTACGAAAGTTCCGTGACAAATAAATCAACTTTGACTTGAGGTTTCACACGGGACATGAACGTCAGTCTCCTGGGTTTGTTTTTGTGTTTTTTACATGGATTACATATGAATTGATTTTGTGCTGACCATCACAAAAAGAAAATGTGAAATTTGTGTCTATGTACACAAATCAATACATTACATTTTGTGACTATTTCACAAACTGCTGTGCGACTGGGCTGGATTCTTGTACATTTCCAAACTTAAAACTCTGAGTTTTTTCATAAATAAAAAATTACTGCAGTAAATCTGAAATCCATTTTTGATTTTGATCTCAGAGATTTTTAGTTTTTCTCTCAGAATATTTCGCCCCTTGATGTATGGGGGAGGCGAACTCTCCATGGTGATGATATTTCTTCACAGGCTGACAGATTGTATATGATGAACTGTTGGTCCAGAGAAGACAACCATACTGATGCCAAAGCACTTTAAAAGGATAATGTATCTCTTTCTTCTCCTCAGGCCTATAGCACTAATTAAATAAACCCTGGGGATAATTTACTTCCTTCTAACTCAACAGCAATTAACAAAAAATTACTGTTTAAAACCAACAATTCACCCTGCGGGGTAACTTCATTTTAAGAGTGCAACCTTGTCAAATATTTGCAGATTCTGGTTTCACAGCTACCAGGATGTTTTAGCCTTGAGGTAAGTTCAATGTAAAAAAAAAAAAAGGTTGAGATAAATGAAACATTTTTTGTCAATTTTTGAAAAATATGCAGAACACTAGAGAATAAATTGACTTGTCAGACAGCCGGTGATATGACTAATAGCATCTGCTGGTAGGGCACTTTAATGCACGGTCCAGGATGACTCAGCGAGAGGTTATGAATGAAATGATTGAGGGATCACAAGAGAAAAGTTCCCTGGTCCCCCCTGAATTCATAACGTTTCTCTGTACTCACTGACACTGAAGTCACTTTTAAGGTTCAATGTGTAAGATCTGGCCAGAGTCTTATTTTATTCATTTGACCTTTATTTAACCAAATAAGTCAATTGAGAACCAACTCTCTTTTACAATCTTCTGGCCAAGAGGCAGCGACAGAAGGCAAGGCGGTACAAAACATTAGAACATAAATACGACTCGTGCAATCAAATATTAGACAAAATTAAAACATCACAACATATACAGTATATACAACAATAGATATGTATATGTGCTGCGTTCCAGAGAGCTAAATTCAGAAGCCGGCGTAGTGATCAGAAACTAGTGCTTGTAATGAGTTATTAAAGGAGGGTAACGGAATGAGGGTGTGGAGTTTTAGCATCTTTTGCAACTCATTCCAGTCACTAGAAGAACTACTTATAGGCTTAAAAAAGATAGACTTGGTTAAGTTTAGGCAACAAACCTACTTAGTTAGGTTTAGGAAAAGATCGACTTGGTTAGGTTGAGGCAACAAAACTACTTAGTTATGTTTAGGAGAAGATCAACATGGTTAGGTTTAGGCAACAAACTACTTAGTTAGACTTAGGAAAAAATCTGCTTGCTTAGGTTTAGGCAACAAACTACTTAGGTTAGGTTAAGGAGGGTTGAAAGGGGCACCGTTGACGAAGCGAATGATAGATGACATCCAGTTTATTGAGAAGATTTTTGGAGGCAAATCTGTAGATTAAGTTGCCATAATCCAGGATTAGTTTAAAACATCCAAAAAGTGAAGTAACATTATCAAGAGAATGTGAAGAGGTTTCATTGTTGACATTATGTCAAATACGTCGATAGCCCCGTTTCCATCTAAGGAACCTTTTGAGGAACTCGTTTCGACCACAGGGACCAGGGTCTAAATTAAGTTCCGGAGATATTTTACGAGGCCTTCTTAAAAAAGTTTTCGCAAGTGATTTGTGCTGGGAGACAAAGTGAATGTTTATCATGCCATTTTGGATCGTGACGTTTGCATGGACGGTTGCTCTGAGTGATCCTTCAGTCGGATGTGAAAAAACGCAGATCATCAGACCTTTTCCGAAAAAAAAAGACCAATACCTGGTCTTTGGGTATCGGCCGATACAGAGTATCGATCCGATACCAGTATTTAATTATTAATCTGTATGACATATATAATATAATAACATTGCTTTCCTAACTTTGTAAAACAAAATGTGACCAACAAAATACATAGATATACATTTATTTAATTGTTCTTTATTATTAAAATAATAAATCGTACACCAGCAACTTAATAAAAAAATCTTCAAAATTAACAGGAATTCCAATTCAAGTGAACCTTTTTAATGCAGCAACAAATTCGTCAAAACTTCAAAAGTAAAATAACAGTATATAATGTATATAGTATATAGAAATAGAACTGAATTGATCGGCCCCATTGTCACCGATATCCGATCCAGCTATTTGAGTCAGTATCAGCCCGATATCCGACCCGTTATCGGTATCGCTGCATCCCTTTTCAATAGCTTTTACATTTATGTAACTGCAGTGGAGTGATTGCACTTAAACATTGTTGAATATTAACAAGTCATTATGTAATAACCGTTATTATATAACACTCCTGCCATGGTGTTGATTATGATGGTTATTTTGTGATTTGCTTTTGAATCGTGTGTTTTTGATGCACACATTATAGCTGCATCCAAAGAGAATACCTTCTGAAAAAGTATCACAGACTGTTTGATCGGGTAAACAAACATGTGAATAAAGTCTTATTGGACATCAGTAACAGCAGCGTGTGTCAAAAACTTAAACTCCACGTTCCAGCCTTGAACGGAAATAGACTTGTGCTCTGATTTGTTGATAACACGTCTTATCAGTCTCTCTGCAGTCCCTCTTCCCTCTGCTCGCAATCCCAGTCCCAACTGAAAACACCATCTGTTCCTGAGGCCCTCCGCTAGCATGCTCTTCTCTTAACCCCGACATACATACGTACATACTGTATATACAGCCCCCCCCAGACACACGTCTACATACAAGCAGCCAGTCATCTGTATGCACTCGGCCTCCGCGGCTGCTGCTTCAGAGCTGACTGTGTCGAGCGTCGGCCTTCACAGCTCCCTGAGGTGGAACTGCCTCCCTTCCCACGAGAGTGCACTGCGCAATACTCTTGTGTGTGTGTGATGTGAGTGTGTGTGTGTTGTATTTTCACGCCTTCTTTTTTTTTTTAATCTTTAATGGCATTGCCATACTCTGCAATGAAATTGGATCCACAATGGGAGTTCAGGAAGGGCATTATTCAGGCTACAATGTAGTGCGCTGTATCGTTGGACATTGTTTTTCACATAGGATTTATACTTTAGTGTCTATTGCTGTTTTGTTAAGTAAGCTCTTTGCAAGTGAAAAAGCTGTTACACACCGGGGGGCGTGACGGCTAAATGACACGAAAATGTGAAACACTTGCCTGCAAATATTTATCATCAAAACTATTCAGATCGGCAGGACCAACTACAAGGAACCTATTGACCCCGAGCAGCGTCTGGCAGTATGTCTGAGCTGCATTTGTTATATAACCTAAGCCAGTGTCCGGAGAGCCCTAGGGGTCCTTGAGGGAGTTCCAGGGGGTCCCCAGAAAAACGGGGAATAGTTTATTTTCACTATTTAGTAACCATAGACGTGAGCCCAATGTGAGAAAGAGTCATAAAGGTGACGACTCTGATCATATAGGTTTCAATTCCTCCCCTGTAGTTGCCAACTAGAATTCCGGTCTTAACCATATCTATTTATTTTATTTATGTAACTTTTATTTAAAGGGACTGTTTGTAAGAATCAGAAATTGGTTGTTACAGCTACACCTGTGGCCGTTAAGTCAACGAAAATCAGCATCATGTTGCTCGCGTTCGCCCGTGTGCACACGCTAACTGAATGTGAGCGAGTATCCGTCAAAACAGTGAGGCGACACACATCAGCTAAAACCACAATATCACTCTATATTTCAGCTGCTTGGCAGTAATGTTAGCTGACCAGACGAAGGTCTCTCCATGAATCAATGCTGATCCTAGTGTTGGCTTTTCCTGCTTCAGCCTCCTGACCATGGCCGAGAGGGAACAGGGGAGACACCGGCACCCGGTCGGAGACGATAACGTTTCTCGCTGCGGAGCCCCGTCACTTCACAAGACACGGGAAACCTCTGTTGGTCTGGAGGAGCTGCAGCATTTATTTCTGCACAAACGTCCACTGTACATTCACTAGATATTCTTAGAGCCACTAACTCTTCTGCACTGTGTAGTGTGTGCGCATGCACGTGAGGTGGAGCGAGCTGAGCGAGAACGAGCGCGGTGTGTGAGTGAAGGCAGGCAGGCAGGCAGAGGAGCAGAGACTCCGGCCCTGGAGACCAAAGCTACGGTCTCCCACCTCAGACCGCCGCCAACACTGTTTTGCAAGACGGGCTTCACTAGATATAGCTTTGCGGTTTTGGTGCTTCCGTGTAGTTTGTGTTGGAGTCTTGTCTGAACAGCGTAGCCACACGCGAGCGTGCATGGGACACCGACCCAAATTAATTTATACGTGTAAGAAGTTACAAACAGTGCCTTTAATCAGGAGTAAAAACTCATTGGGATTAAAAATCTCTTTGCCAAGAGTGTCCTGGCCAAGATAGGCAGCAGCACAATCAAACAATCAAAATCTTTACAGACAGAAGGAGCGAAGTCTTGGAACTCGCTACCTGATCACTTGGAATTTGCTGCAAACTGTACCACTTTTAAGAGAGCAACCAAATCCTGCTTAATTCAGCAACAAACCTGTACTCATGTCTAGTTTTTAAAAGTGTGCTTTATTGTATTTATTTATTTTTCCTGTACTCAGTTCTGTTTTAATCTCTGATTTTCACAAAAAGCCCTTCTAGGGACAGGTGTTGCAGATTAGCATCCGCTATAAGCACTATGATATTTGCATCAGTTAGCCGTTTTTAAGGCGTCTATGCATATTGTATTCGTCCCTATCAAATAACTATGAAATGAAAAAATTAAACAATATCTTATCAAATGGGGTTCCGTGACCTAATGTGCGTGAATTTAGGGGTTCTTGACACAAAAAAGGTTGAGAACCACTGGTTCTCAAGCTACTGTAAGCTATTTTATTGAGTTTCCTTTCAGCGAAATGCAAAATGAGTGCCTCTGGTAAACAGTTACACATGGAGGGTCCAATAAAAAACATGTAGGATCCAGCTTGACCCCTACTGGGGACTAAAATTAAAGACATTTTGCTCATAATTCTTGTATTAATATGTGTCTGAGTGTCCTAACTTTAACTGCTTTAACTAGTGAAAAACTAAAAATTGCTGGAGTTGCCCCTTACAGTAATCCTCATTAATGTGTTATTGTGATTCACAAAAGCCACATTATTACTGAAATGTGCAATTGACTTCAGCGTCTATGTTTGCGGCGCTGTTTGGACATTACCATCATGAGGGTACCTTATGGAAAAACAGTGTACATAGAAAATAATAACACTCCAAAAAGCCCATTTACACCTCATGACAGTCTGCTCTATTAGCCACCTGGGGCTATTATTGTATAATAGCTGCATTGTTGTGTTTCTGTGTGGCATTAGCAGACAGAACAACCTTATAAAACTCCATAATTATTTACAAACACACTTATATAACTCAATTTATGACAACAAAGTCAGTAAATTGTGCGGTTGGCTGAGTGGGAGGCTCAATCAAAACCTCCTATTTTCCACGTTTTTTTCTGGAGCTTAGAGCTGAGGTGAGCTCCCATGGCTGCCACTCAAATCTCTGATTATGGCTTGCCATGGACTGATGTAGTGTAAATTGAAGGTATAAAGTGAAGCATCATGGGAAAAGAACAGGAAAGGTGACATCAATATCGTCCTCTCCTTTACTGTCACTGAATAGCTCCAACACTGAGCCTGAAGAAAATAGGGTGTGAGTGGAATTACTGGTGCTGACAACATCTTTAACACATCCGATGATGAAGTGTTAATTTGAGTTGAATCGAGTTGATTCGTCTCTGCTTTTGTTATAATCACTGTGAAATAAGTGTCTTCAACAACAATGTAAAAAACCGAGGGGAACAGTTGTTTTCTTTAAAGCTGCTTTAATCTTTATTTTTATATCTCAGTGGATGAAATAATAATCTTTTTTTAAAAAGCACCTTTCAAAACAGTTACAAAGTGCTTTACAATAAAAACAGAACACATTTAAAACACAAGGATAACGAAATGTACTAAAAGCCAATTACTAAACACATAAAAACCCAAAGGGTAAAACCAACTAAAATGTCATAAAACATATATAAAATCACAGAAAAGCAACTCTAAAAAAAGTGAGATTTTAAAAGGGATTTAAAAGATGCGACAGAGTTTGCAGTGCAATAACGTGAAAGGTGTCACTCGTATGATACTCTGTAGGGAGGCAGCATAGCCTATGCCCGGCCAGTTGAGAAGGTTTCTTATATACAGTATATATATATATATATAAATAATATAATAATAATATAATATATATAAATAACAAATAAAATAAAAACGGATAAAATAAATGAATAAATAAATATATAAAGTAAAAAATAAAAATAAAGAAAACTTAAAAAAAGCTAACAGAACTGGGCAAATATCAATATCAATATCATGTGACTGTGTACAGTGTGTGTGCTTGAGAGTTATGGGGGTGGCTGGCGGTCAGTCAGGGTGCAAATCAAATTAAGACAAGATTAAAAAATAAATAAATAAATAGATAGTAAATACTTTGTCAATGGTTAATAATTGATTTTAATGGAATGAATTCACAGTGTGTTTTCAGTTCATGAAAGTTAATTGTAACATTTTGGTCCCCTAAAAATGTCTTATTCAGCGTTCGGTTGCACTTAGCTCCACCCTCTCGTGTCACTTCTGGTTGCAAAAAAACCAAGATGGCGACTGCCAAAATGCCAAACTCGAAGCTTCAAAACTGTAGTCCACAAACCAATGGGTGACGTCACGGTGACTACGTCCACTTCTTATATACAGTCTCTGGTCTGAACAGGGCCTATGAAGACTCCAAAGTTAATCAAACTTGGCATGGTAGCACCTTTAAAAACTCTTATCAATGTCACTGACATAAGAGTTTTGAAAGCAGCCTCCACTTCTTTGTTTCTGGCAAATCCAGTTATGTGATATATGTTTCACCGAGGTTAATGTGGTACTCTTTCAACGATGTTTAAAAGCAAAGAGTAGACACTTTAAATGTACTGTATCTGTCAAGGCCTAGTGTGAGAGGCTATGCGTGTTTCTTTAGAATCCCATTTGTGCCAGAAAAGCCTCAAAATGGAAGTTTCCGTGTCGGTACTTTGTTGAACACATTCCAAGGTGTAATGCTGACTGCAAAAAACAACGCAGTCTATCTCAACCAGAGCTTATTAATATTGCGTTAAAGGCCAACTCTGAGAGCAAGCCATTTACCCGCGAGGCATCTGTTCCACCCCATTTAAGATGACTTCGCTGAGGGCTGAGGCATCTCGTTAAAGCCCCTGTCTAATTGTTCATTAGTACTGATACTCTGAGCACCTGTCTCACTGTGACAGCTTCATTTAGTGCACATGTCCGCATACATCATATGTATTTTGCTTTCTGCATAGTGGGAAATCAGTACAATTACACAGCAAGAGATCCGTGCTGGTAGCGACATCTGTTACTCTAATAACTGACACTTAAACGATTTTAATGACCATATACGTATATATAGATAGATATAACCTCACATTTGATTCACTACTGATGTTTTACCTTTAAATGTCAACATGTTAAGAGTTCTGGCTTCCTAATAAAGTGCTCCAGGGTGATGTATTTTTGTAGGCCAACCAGGAAGTTAGCATCGCCCTGGTTCCCCTCAACAAAAAGCCAATTGGATTTTTTCATTGGGTTTTGGATTATTGCAGAAAATAAACTCTGCAATACGTTTATAATACTTAGACGTTTTGCTCAGCAAGATAATCTACACAAATGAACACCGCTTTTATGATTTTTGTGAATGCAATCGCCAGAAGTAGAAAGCTAACGCATTTCCGATGGCTTGCGCTGCGCCACGACGACTTTCCGCGACGTCGAGCAAAGCCCGACTTTGGGCGCTGCACGCTGTGATGTGCGCCGAACCCAGCGGCGAGCGCAGCTCAAACGTGAGCTTCAACTGCGCTGTGTCGCGAGCATTAGACTGCTCTCTTCCGCCAGGAAACAACATTTGGTGTAGCTCTATTGTTGTCCGGGTGGAAACAGTAGAGATTATACATGCAGTACAGGGTTAAGTGTGAAAATTTACCATAAATCGGGAGAAATACGGGAGAATTGTGACACCGGGAGGAAAACGGGAGTCTCCTGGGAAAAAAATGGGAGGGTTTGCAAGTATGACGAAGGCTGCGATATGTGTGAATAATAAAAAAATTACTCAACTCTAGTAAGCTTTGTCTTTAGCTTTTTTTTGGAGTTATCTATAGTAATAATAATGGTCCAAAATGATGTACAATTGCATAGCTTGAGTCAAAAACCTTAAAATGTTCTTGGAAGGAGGACTCCCAAACCCAATATCTCCTAGTATCTTTTATTCATCGTAGAAATTCAGAATGTGTCTCTGTATAATATGTAGGAGCATCCTGACTGAGACACTGCTCCTAAAACCTGAATGAACAGCTCACACACCTCAGCTCTGCATGCATACCTGCCTGTCTGCTGTTGATTCCAGGCTATAGACATCCTATAATATATTATAGAGCGATGCTATAGGCTACAGATAACACAGGAAAGCACTATTAACACTATATTATTATTGGAGTATTATTGGAGTATTATAAGCCTACTATAGAAGATGCATAACCCAAGTATATTAAAAGCAATAAAACCACAGCTAATTATGACTGACACAGTATAACTAACGAAATAATGACTAAATAGGAATAAGTCGCAAGAGATTGCTGAAACATGTGAATAAGAGGAGTACTGGCACTTATTTTTTTCCCACTTCAAGCACTGAGAGTAATGCCGGTGAACTTTTTTCTTATGGTTTAAAGCAGCACTGATCCTAATTAACTTACATCCACAGACATTATTGTACATCCTGCTGCCTCGCCATTAGGATCCTGAATTTAACACGGACTGAAATAACTGTCTTAAATTGGAATGCAGGTTGGTCCATTGTTAAACATTTTCCTCAAGGAACAGGGTGAACTTCAGGACACTCTAACGCTGGTACCTCTGCACAACCTTGCAGCTAGTTACCTTAAACCCTAAACTCCCAAAAGTGTGGATTCCATAAGAAGTTACATCAGCCAGTGCTCCTGTTTTCAGTACGTCTCATTAGCAGTCCGTCCTCCCCCGCTTTCCTCCTCTGTTTCCCCTCTTCTCACAATTACGGCTCTGTCTCATAGTCATCCTCCCTGTCTTTCCTCCGAACACTAACGATCTTTCTGTACACTGGGATTAACCGAGGCAATGGCCCTCAGTGGCTGAAATTAAATTACAATCACAAGTCCCTGGTGCGGCGCCCCAGAAGGGGCCCAATTTTCACTTTAAAGCTGCATGAGGTCTTTTGGGCGAGCACGAGTACAGTACGATCTGAAGCAATCTGTGACAGGGAACACTGTGAAACAGGGACGTGGAGGGAAAAGAAATGCAGAGTTGAAAGGAAAATATGGTTACGCAATATGCTGTTGATGTGTGAACTTTTCAGTTCTGCTTCAGGACCTCAAATTATTATTTTACAGAGTGATCCTTATAATATTTTGTATCCATTATTTGCATAATGTAAGTCTCTTTTACTGCTCTATTCTGGTGGAAGTAATTAGAAAATGTGCTGCTGTGTAATTGTCTCTAAGGGATTAAAATACTGGAGAGCAACACATCCCCCCCATACAGTGTTTTCCAACCTAATTTTCAGAGGAGGGATGAAGTCAAGTCTTATGTCCAGACCAGCTAGTACCAAGTCAAGTACAAGCCTTAGACTATGGGTTTTGAGTCCTAAACAAGTCAATAATTGCCCTTCACCAAATGTAATGTCATTTTAACCAACATACTGTAATAGGAAGTCACCGTGACGTCACCCATTGGTTTGACTGGGTTTTTTGAAGCTTCAAGTTCGGTATTTTGGCCGTCGCCATCTTGGGTTTTTGGAACCAGAAGTGACACGAGAGGGTGGAGCTAAGTACAACCAAACGCTGAATAAGATACTTTTAGGCGACCAAAAAGGTTATAATTATCTTTCATGAACTGAAAACACACTGTGAAAGGGTTAAAGCTCTACGACAAACGCCGTGGTAGCAACCTGTCAATCATAAGTTGGCCGTCGGTGTCTTGGTTTTTGGCCATCGCCATCTTGGTTTTTGGCCATCGCCATCTTGGTTTATGGCCATCGCCGTCTTGATTTTTGGCCATCACCATCTTGGTTTTCGGCCGTCAGCGTCTTGGTTTTTAGCCTTCACGTCTTGGTTTTTGGCCGTCGCCATGTTGGTTTTTGGCTGTCTTCATGTTGGTTTTTGGCCGTCACCGTCTTGGTTTTTGGCCGTCGCCATGTTAATTTTTGGCTGTCACCATCTTGGTTTTTTGTTGTCGCCATCTTGCTTTTTGGCAACCAAAAGTTTTGGCACCATTGCATTTTGCTTTTAGGAGATGCACTGTGAACCAAGGACCAGTCTTATTTCGATGCAAAGATTTGTACAATAGTAGAAATGTAGCCCAACATGGAAGAGAAAGCAGTGCTCTGTTTATTTAAATATGAAAGTGCAATAGAAATATTTTGTCCCTAAAAACAATGAGTAATCGTGACAAATAATCGTGATCTCAATATTGATCAAAATAATCGTGATTATCATTTTGGCCATAATCATGCAGCCCTACATAACATACATCTATATGTTGTGTAGCAGTGGTGTTGGTGCTTAAAGATCCTTTCCGCTAGCAGAAAGAAACGGTTGTTGAATCGGATGGTTTTGCTGGTCAGGGATCGATAACGTTTCCCAGAAGGGAGCAACGGCAGCAGCAGCTCTCAGGCAGCTTATGAGGAGTCAGAAGTGATTGTGTTGGCTCACTGTGTGCTATTTGTAGTTGGAAGCCAGTGGTGACAAAGAACAGCCTGTAACTTTGGAAGCAGTGATGACCGTGTGCTGAAGCTTCCTCCGGGACACCTTTAATACGTGACAATGATCGTGTGAGTTTATTGCATGTCACGCTGTGCGAGATGGGTCTAATAAAGTTTTGGTCGCAGACTTTGTCAGACTGTACGATATCGATGTGAGGCTTGTTAGATTGTTCGCCGAATTTGCGGTGACTCGTAGCACTTTGATGTAAATAGTTATGTTATGTTTCGAAAATGCAGCTTTGCAAGGTTTCTTTCTTTACCAGAGTCCCACAAACTTGTTAAATTTCCCCTTGATTAGTTTGGTTTGTGTGCGTGCATGTTCCTGTTTTCCTCCCTAAACTTTATTCAGAAATGGTGCTTACGGAATGTTGCTCCAGCCAGTGTATTCTGCCCCTAGACTGTATATAAGAAGTGGACGTAGGTACTGTGACGTCACCCATTGGTTTTAGGACTACGGTTTTGAAACCTCGAGTTTCGCATTTTGGCCGTCGCCATCTTGATTTTTGGAACCAGCAGTGACAAGAGAGGGAGGAGCTAAGTACACCCAAACAAGATATTTTTACGCAACCAAACTTTTATAATTAACTTTCACGAACTGAAAACACGCTGTGAAAGGGTTAAAGTTGTAAGACGAAAACAACATCCAAACCAGACAACGCTGTGGTAGCGACCTGTCAAACACAACTAGCGATTGAGACCATAAACTCATGTTTACAATGTTTACCGAGGTCATAAATGAAGTGAGAAGTAGGCTCATCTTCTCATAGACTTCTATACAATCAGACTTCTTTTTGCAACCAGAGGAGTCCCCCCCCCCTGCTGGCTATTAGAGAGAATGGAAGTTTAAGGCACTTCAGCATTGGCTTCACTTTTCAGAACAAAGGTTGCCGCCTGATTCGACACCTTTTCATGTCAAATTCGGATTTGTTTGTTTGTAGTAGTGGGTCGTATAGCAGCAGTCACATTGTGAGAATTCACTCCGACTGAATTTTCCTACACGCTGTCTTTGGTCTCCAATGCTCCAGATGGCTGTCGGTGAACGTGTCCCTCAGTGAGATCTAGGACCACCGTTTTAGATTGACGACCAAAAATTTCACCACATCTCTCTCAGGATTTTCAACTTCAGTCTCAGACAGTCCAAAATTGCAGTTTAAACGGGCCTCAACAGTTGGTGATGCCAAACCAAAAGGTTATAGAAGAAAAGCTGTGTTGAGCAAAAATGTGACCAAATGCAGGAAAATGACTAAAAAGGTAATTATTTGATGGCTCCGTGCATTCACTCCTCCAATATGACTTTACTGACTCATCCTTTGCCTTAGTAATATTGTGTGCACTAGACTATTTGCAGAGAACAGTAGCTTGAGGAGAGAACACCTGTACTTCTTTGTGTAGCGGTGAGTTTAAGTGCTGAGCTTCCTCAGCTCGCGGCTCTGCCTCACACTGAGCCTGTCACCCATCGCTGTCTGATCAGAGCGAACTCGTAGGAGAACGTTGTCGAACCAGCGTTGTTAGATAGTGGAGATCCGAGCGCCTCTCCCTCCCTCACTTACTCACTCCCTCATCCATTTTCTGACGCATGTAGCCCTCCCACGTCATCCAACTCAAAGCCCGCTGCCAGCCCTCCCCGCTGCCTATTATAACCTCCATGGAAGAGCTCCCAGCAGGCTTCCTTCAACTGATAATATGTGTGAAGAAGAGACAGTAGGACTGAGTTAAAGGGAATGAGATAGCAACATGAGTTGGTGCTGCTGCTTATTTAAACCCCATTAAATAAGAAATTGATGCTTGATTAGTGACTTAAAATAGTTCATTTAAGTCTCCCCAGTATGTGCAGTTAATTAACTGAAACAGCCGGAGTCGAGCGTCCTCTTCTACACATGAGATAATAATTGTTTAAGTCATCATGACACGGCGTTCACTTGTGCTATGTAATCATTTTGATTTGGGCACAAAAAGAAATGAAGTGTCAGTGATGTAAAATATGGTTTCTAATTTATCTAATGTGACACTGATTCATAAAATGATTTTTTAACTGAGTCTTTTCCTGAGACTTTTATTGGACCGTTAATAGTCTGTAACGTTAACATGGCATTTATAGCAAACCATTTGGACCTCCATGACAAGCTTTAGGCCATTTAACACATTTAACAGCCGGGGAACTAATTGTGTTAAACCTCTGCTGGGAAAGAAGAATAGATTGTGCTGACAGAAACTGTCCAAAAGCCAGCAAGCAGGATATATGGATTCATATCCATATATATGCCCTCAAGAGTGCCCTTCCAGTAGAGAAAACATGATAAAGTGCCCTATAGGGAGCCCTTCCAATGGAGAAAACATGATGAAGTGCCCTCTAGTGTGCCCTCCCAGTAGAGAAAACATGATAAAGTGCCCTACAGGGAGCCCTTCCAATGGAGAAAACATGATGAAGTGCCCTCTAGGGTGACTTTCCAGTAGAGAAAACATGATAAAGTGCCCTCTAGGGTGCCCTTACAGTAGAGAAAACATGATAAAGTGCCCTCTAAGATGCCTCTAGGATGCCCCTCCAGTAGAGAAAAACATAATACCTGCCCTCTAGGGTGCGCTTCCAGTAGAGATAACATTATAAAGTGCCCTCTAGGTTTGCCTTTCCAGTAGAGAAAACACGATGAAGTGCCCTCTAGGGTGCCTTTCCAGTAGAGAAAACATGATAAAGTCCCCTCTAGGGTGCCTCTAGGATGCTCCTCAAGTAGAGAAAACATGATGCCTGCCCTCTAGGGTGCCCTTCCAGTGGAGAAAATGTGATGAAGTGCCCTCTAGGGTGCCCTTCCAGTAGAGAAAACATGATAAAGTACCCTCTAGGGTTGCCTTACCAGTAGCGAAAATATGATAAAGTGCCCTCTAGGGTGCCTTTCCAGTACAGAAAACATGATAAAGTGCCCTCTAGGGTGCCCTTCCAGTAGAGAAAACATGATAAAGTGCCCTCTAGGGTTGCCTTACCAGTAGCGAAAATATGATAAAGTGCCCTTCCAGTGGAGAAAATGTGATGAATTGCCCGCTAGGGTGCCCTTCCAGTAGAGAAAACATGATGAAGTGCCCTATAGGGTTGCCCTTCCAGTAGAGAAAACATGATAAAGTATCCTCTAGGGTGCCCTTTCCAGTAGAGAAAACATGATTCAGTGCCATAAAGGCTACCCTATATGGTAGAAAACTTTCTGCTTTCTGGTGCCCCACCACATGCAGCTGGTGCCTTTTTTTATTTTTTCCGCCACTGCCCCTCAGACAGTCTGAGTCCGCCACTGGGTGGATGGATGGGTATACGGCTAACAACCATCGATCAGTGGAACAGCATTGCAAGTTGCCAAAGTCTTTAATTATTAAGACGAGGTACTATGCTTTTGATCACACTTTACTCTCAAGATATTCTGCAGAGGGCAAACCCACCTAAACTGAGTCACTGATTACTCATATAGTAGGCTTGAACACGATGATGTATTGGTGGACGTAAACTCGGTTAAACAAAAGACTTTCTGTCAGTGAAGACAAAAGAGCCCTCTAATTACGAATCAATCAAAGCCTCCAAAAGTGTTAAGCCTTTTCCACAAACACTTTACCTTGGTATGATAAGAAGGTCACACCTTGCCCACCTATACAGTACATTTTGTATCTACCAGTACGGCAAAGAACCTGACACCACTCGCTGCGTCGAGCGCTGAATGCATGTGAGCTTATATTCTCTGAGTTCGGAATAATATGAAATAAATTTCCACCAGACATCCACTGATTCACTGGCATCAACAATGGTTTGGAGTTGCTTTCATTCGATCCAAGGTACATCCCGAGGCTTGCCAAGCAGAACGCTGCCATGTCCTTGAAAGTCGCTGCTCGAGCTGAAGACATAATCTTGTTGCCATGGTGCTGAGGAAAAAAAACGCTTTGTAAATGACGGAGATAAAGGAAAAAAATAGAATCATGTTCAATTAATTTATTTACCTTCTTTTTTTTTTTTTTTTATCTTTAAGCATATTTCATGTTTCTGGTAGTGTGAGTTACCAGGTGTGGAGGAGCAGGTGCCGACCAAGTGTAGGACGACTGGAGGCACAAAAAAGACTTTTGCACAATTTATCAAGAAAGCATCGATGGATTAAACATTTTTGATCCACGCCGCTGATCACTTTGATCGCAGCTACCTCGGTTGTCGCTTCTCTGCTCTCGGCTATTTTTGATCCCGCCTCAACCAACCGACCGTCCCAAATTAGCTACTTGGGCACGCGGTAATCAGATGGGGCCACCTCACAGCTCTGTGTGGAACACTACAGGTACAATAATATTAGCCCATTTTTCTCACTGATTAAGCTGTGTTTGGCTGATTGGTTCTGCATGAGGGCACAAGAACTGCACATGCTGCTTTGTTCAAATTGGAAGGGGAAAAAAGTATCTGTGTTAATTAGAGGCTGGCAGATCTCCAGAAAGAGCAGGGATTGTTTCTGGAGCCTGGGAGGAATGGAGAGTGCAGCATCACTCCCATGAGCCTCTTGGTTACGTAGAGATTGTTACACTATAATGTTGTAATTTAACATCATAAAAATAAATGGATAAATTTAAAGATTCTGTCACACAGAAAGTAATTACATTACAGAATTGAGTGCTACACTGGCAGATAATAATATCACAACATGTGTGTCAACATGCGTCACTTGTTTCAACACAAGTCTCATGGCAGTTCGTGAAATGGTCATAAAATTTAATCTATTTGATTCGTGCACATAGACATGAATTTCCCTTTTTTCTCGTGATGCTCAATGTGACTTTCAACAGCGTATTTTACGTGCATTTTCCTATGCCACTTTAATGCATTAACGCAATCGATCTTTCGAAGGTTGTAGTTGGCTCATTTTTAAAGCTATATAGATGCTGGCATCCTATGGAACTAGAAAATCGAAGGAATCCATTGGTACCAACCATGTCATACTAGCTTGAAAAAACTGTCATGCCCATTTTCAAAGGGGACCCTTGACCTCTGACCTCAAGATATGTGAATGAAAATGGGTTCTATGGGTACCTGAGAGTCTCCCCTTTACAGACATGCCCACTTTATGATAATCACATGCACTTTGGGGCAAGTCATAGTCAAGTCAGCACACTGACAGCTGTTGTTGCCTGTTGGGCTGCAGTTTGCCATGTTATGATTTGAGCATATTTTAATAATAACGATAAATTATATAATAAATATATACGTACATTTGCACTCCCATGTTGATAAGAGTATCATATACTTGACAAATCTCCCTTTAAGGTACATTTTGAACAGATAAACAGAAAAATATGTGATTAATTTGCAAGTAATCACGATCAACTATGGGCAATCATGCGATTAAATATTTGAAACGATTGACAACCCTAATGATAACGCATTTTAGGCTTTTCGTGTGTCATTTAATGCCACTTTGTTACCATGAAATATTCAAGGTTATGTTAAGGCAACAAAACTAAGGTAACAGCCACAGTCAGGATTAGCCAACAAAAGCACTTAGTTAGGTTTAGGAAAAACATGGTTGAGCTTAAGTACGTAAACTAAGTAAAATACCTGTGTAAGCAATGTAACATAAGTACGGAAAACACGTCACTATCGTCACTAACGTCACTATCGTCACTAACGTCACTATCGTCACTAACGTCACCATCGTCACTAACGTCACTAACGTAACTTCAAAATAACTCAACAACATTTGGGACATAAACACCGGTTTTGAACACCAGTCTTTTTCACCTTATTCCACGTCACTAGCTCTACGAGCATAGCATATTCACACGGCGTTGAAATGACTTACAAACTACCGTGTCATTCATACGCCAGCTGTCATACTAGTTTGAAGCGTAGGGCCACTGACCAAGCGTCGGTATTTGACGAGTTGGGAGTGAGAAGAATACAGGTGCTGATTCAACTCTGTTCTCAGTTTGATTAAACTCTATTATAATTTGCCATAATGGTGGATTGCATTGTATTGTGAGGTGTTCCTATTATTTTGTCCATCCTCTGTACGTAGGCCTATAAGTATATGTCAACATTAAAACAAACCAAGATTATACAGAAATGCCAGATGCAAATGTAAGAATGCCAAAAATAAGTCCGACACATGAAACCATTTTGATTTAAATATAATGTCAAACTCTTAACAGTTGGACTTTTTAACAGTGAATCAGTCTGAAAGTATGGTACAGTGTATTGTCAGGGAGAAAACAAATGTTCAGGAAAATGTTCAGGGATGTTTACATTTCTTCAACCAATCAATAAATCCAAGAATAGGAGGATAACACACACAGCATGTTGAGTGCACATAAGGTATGGGTTGCCATGTGGAATACAGACAACTTAGATAATGAAAGAAAAGAAAATAGTTCACTATCTACCAATGCTGAACAGAGACAGGAGCGCCTGTTCCCTCACAGACCGTCCTGTCAGTCAGGAAGGAGTGTTACTAAGGGTCCTGACACATCAAGCCCACCTCAAAGAACTGTCGCTGACGCCGGCCTACTGATCAAACACCTTGCGTCACCTCGCGTCGTCTGTCGAGGGTTCCGACTGAACGCGCAGCAAAGACATTAGCTGATGGCTGTCATGCACATAGGTTCTGTGCCCGTGTGAGAGGAAATAACTGTCTGTATTCGTGATTCAAAGAACATTGTGGAAAGACAAGAAAGAAAAAAAGAAAAAACTACCATTTTCACGCCACCGTGAATCTGCATAAATTGCCTTTTTATGAGCTCGGAATACAAATTTAGATGATGTCTGATAAAGGGGCTGTGACTAGCTTTGTTAAAGTTCTGCTTCGCTTTGCTCTGCAGTCAGAGCCGACTGTCATTTTCGGGGCTGAGCTTTTGTTAGGGAAAAAATCTTGCATTGGTCAACATCTTGCAAAGGGCCTACATAATTGGAGGCGGCTGCGGAAGATCGGCGTATCGAAGTGTCCTTGGGCAAGATACTGATACCTAAATTGCTCCTGAAGGCTGTGCCATCAGTGTGTGAATGCTGACATGTAGTGTAAAGGGTTTTGAGTGGTCAGAAGACTAGAAAAACGCTGTATAAATGCAAGTCCATAATCACATTTGAGGGGAATATTGGACTCAATATTGGACTCAATATTGGACTCAATATTGGACTCAATATTGGATGCAGAATATTTGATATAATGATAACTCATTTTCGTTTGGGGACAAAACATTAGAGATTCATTTAACTAGAATACCCTAAAAGGACACTCATGTGCTCCATTTTTGCTATAATGTCACACCAGAAGTGCCCAAATGATCGACATGCCACCCCCCAGGCTGCTTAGCAGCTCTGATAACCTTAGGTAAATCCCAAAGCAAAATCTCGCCTAAGGCCCAAAAAGTCTGTCCGGTGCCATTTGAGTCCTGTCAGCCATAGTTTTTAGCCACCCTTGCGGCAATGTTGGCCTGTCTGTCTACCGCTTGGGCCCTGACTGAAATGTCTCGACTTCTTGATGGATTGCCATGAAATCCATCCAGTCGAGAGGGATTTCCACGAAATGGATGGATCGCCTTGGAATTTTAGTGCAAACATTCATGGTTCCCGGAGGATTCATTGTGATAACTTTAGTGATCCCTTAATTTTTCCTCAAGAGTTGTCATCGGGCCAATTTTTTTATTTGTCCAATATTGTGGTCAGGGCTGACAAAGTTAATGGGATAATAATGCGTTAACGCAAATTCGTTTAAACGCCACTAATTTCTTTAACGCATTAACGCAATTGATCTTTTTGAGAATGTAGCGGGCTCAGTATTGAAGATAGAGTGAAGAGTGAACATCATATGAAACTCAACTTAAGGAATCCATTGGTACCAACTGTAGCGCCTCTGGTACTCAGCCAATGGGAATAATGAATACGCCAACATCTACCTAGGTTCGATAAGCAGTTGCCTTAAATAACTCAGGAGAGTTATTATAGATTGAACAGTTGACAATTTTATTGCATCACAACAATTCAACAACATTCAAAATGCTTCACATAGATGTCAAAGTATGAAATGAAATGTAAAAATAAATAAAAGAGAGCTCTGTCAAAGTACAAATAAAATAGAAAATTCCCCCAAAATCAGTGTCCTTTAAGATGAAATCCTCTTCCTCTAATTAAGATGATCCAAAGAATGCAATTTCTGTCTTGGTGTGGGTGTAATGTGAATACACCACCACACTATTTCAAGTTCCAGTATTTTAGTTCCTACTACCCAACTACCTGGGTAGTAAAAGTGTGTTCGTGTTCTTATCTGGTATCCAAATGAACTGAGCAGTCAGATGTCCTCTGTGGCAGGTCCTACGGTTGGCCACACCGTTTCCACGACCGTCCACAGTCTCACTGGGCTTGGCTCGCCATCACTGAATCCTCCAGATTCTATTGTCGTTTAATAGAACCAAAAGAAAAACCAACCTACACAAATAGTACAGGATAGTAAGTAATCTTGCTCATTCAGTTCTTATCTGCTTTCACAGTATCTCATCATGTATGACCAATAACTAAGGATACACTTCAAAACAATCCAATGGATTACCATACAATATCTTGTAATACAGTTGGTATTTTAACTTACAATGAATTATTCATCCATCTTCTCAAACACTTTTTATACAGTTTTTAATATATTTAACCTTTAATTATGAACTAACTGCTATTAAGCCCACACATGAAATTAACTGGTTTTATCAAATGAATTACTGCTATTTAAATTAACATTTGCATTTTAATAACCAAAATCTGTTGCATCACGGTTCAGTTGTACTAGACCATTACCATGTGTTAGCCTCACTTAACCAGAGTGGCTGTAATGTAAACAAAGCACAATACAACTTTGAACTTCACCACGCTATCCTTAAGCTACCAACCAGAGCTAGAAATTAGCTTAGCGATTAGCTTAAACCAGCAGTTAGCATAGACCATCTAACAGCCTTAGCTAGCGATTAGCCGTTAGCATTAGCGATCTTTTTAGC
>CAKALU010067681.1:20644-41953 GCA_916700995.1 Hozukius guyotensis | reverse complement strand
TTGAAGATAGAGTGAAGAGTGAACATCATATGAAACTCAACTTAAGGAATCCATTGGTACCAACCATGTCATACTAGCTTGTCGTGAAGGAGGTTAAATAACGCTTCAAATTTACGATACATTTTGGCGAGGAAAAACTGGCATGTCCATTTTCAAAAGGGATCTCTTGACCTCTAACCTCAAGAAATGTGAATGAAAATGGGTTCTATGGGTACCCACGAGTCTCCCCTTTACAGACATGCCCACTTTATGATAATCACATGCAGTTTGGGGGCAAGTCATAGTCAAGTCAGCACACTGACACACTGACAGCTGTTGTTGCCTGTTGGGCTGCAGTTTACCATTTTGTGATTTGAGCATATTTTTTATGCTAAATGCAGTACCTGTGAGGGTTTCTGGACAATATTTGTCATTGTTTTGTGTTGTTATTGTTGTAATTAATTTCCAATAATATATACATTTGCATAAAGCAGCATATTTGCCCACTCCCATGTTGACAAGAGTATTAAATACTTGACAAATCTCCCTTTAAGTTACATTTTGAACAGATTAAAAATGTATGATTCATTTGCGAATAATCACGATTAACTATGGACAATCATGTGATTAATTGCGATAAAATATTGTAATTGATTGACAGCCCTAATTGTGGTTCATGATCAAATACCTACACAAAGACTGCCCAAAGAAATCTCACACTGAATAAGAGGAAGGCTCAAAGCCATACTTTCATGAATAATACAGTTCTGTAAGTGGAATGGGCTTCGACGTGTGAACATCAGGCTTTTTTTTCCATATTTCACCAACAATGTTATTTCCTTAAACATTACAGAGAGTAGAAAAGTTTGTGTGGCTTTAGTTTACGGAGGGGCGCACAGACAGACCTCCAAAATCACAAAACATGCACGTTGAGTTTGGCCTTGTTCCCTTTGCTCTACAATTTCACATCTATTACAAATTGAAATGTCCATCAAATCAAAATACAACTTTCAATGCCATTAAGCATTTAAGCAGCAGCATCGATAGCAGAATGTCCAAGGTGAGAGAGCTGCTGTGCCATCATTCATTATTCATAATTATTAATTATCCAACGGCAAATTACATTCCGTACTTTTCAAAGCTTCAGACGGGTAAGCTGTCACACAGAGTTCAAGTACATAGACTACAAGCAAATAATGTGATACATTGCAATTTGCTTCAAAGCACAGGGCTCTTCCTGGGGGCTTTGTTGAGGCATGGTGACAATGACAATGCTAACATTGCTGATGTGAAGCAGGTACAAATGTCAACCATGTTCACCATCTTAGTTTAACATGTGAGTATCCACCAACTTCTCAAACACGGCCAAGAGGTTAAAGGTCCCATATTGTAAAAAGTGAGATTTTCAGGTCTTTTACATTATAAAGCAGCTTTAAGTGCTTTATAAATACTGTTAAACTATCAAAACGCTCAATACACGGAGAAACACACACAGCCCGTATTCAGTAATTGTGCGTTTGAAACAAGCTGTTAGGATTTCTGTCCATTTGTGATGTCACAAATATACAATATTTAGACCATTACACGGTTTTAAACGTAAACCTTCTTAATAGGTCCCAGTTAATTTCCTGTTGCAGTGTATGTAAATAACATCAGCTGACAGGAAGTAAACATGGACCCAAACTGTTGCCTAGCAACGCAATTCCGTTGCAATGCTATTGAAATGCACTAAAACGGAGTGTTTCAGACAGAGGGTAAATGCAGGTATATTCAGGCAGACAGTATGAGGAAAATAATGTGTTTTTTGAACATTACAGCATGTGAACATGTTCTCGTAGAAACACAAAATACAAGTATGAACCTGAAAATGAGCATAATATGGGACCTTTAAGTTCAGCGACTCAAATTAGCTGAGGTGACAGCTAGCAGACAGCTAACGGCTGAGACGGCACCCACCTGTTACTGCCACGCCCTCAATTATGTCTATCTTTAGGCCTTAATATAATTCAAACAGGTGAGTCATATAAAAGTTCACCCCCGTACAGTTGTCATGAACGGGAAAATTAGCTATAGAGACCACAACCGTTTGTTGTAGCAGGCTGTAAACATGTGTCTTCATGCTGTAAAGTTGGACATTTTAACATGGAGGGTCTATGGAGATTGACTCTCTTATGGTGTCAGCATCAAGTGGCCATTCGATGAACTGCAGTTTTTTGGCACTTCCGCATTAGCTTCATTTTTCAGCCTCGGAGCTTGCCGCTTGGGTAAAAACTTGTGTGTGGGCCATCATTCACGACCAACATGTAATGCGTTTGCCCCACTATGGCAGAGTGACAAATTTGATATCTCAGCCGGCCTCATTATTTATTCATAAAGTTGGAATTAAAAAGCCTTTGACCTATGTATCAAAATGTGCTGACACTCTCTTTTTCCAGTGAGTGGCTGGACATGCTGCAAGGCTGAGTTAAAATTCAAATCGACTTGCAAAAGTGACAGATAAAAGCAAGCGACCCTAGGAAAGCCATTTAATTAAATGCATCCAAATGAAAAGAGATATGTTGTGACATTTATTTAATGTGCAGATGTTTTTTGTTTTAAATAATGCAGTCAGGCAGACATTTTGCTTTGAAAGTGTTAGCATTTATGGATAACAAAAAAAACAAAAAAACATGGATTTTTATTATGAGAATTTACGGTCTAAGAAATTGACATAACATTTGCATCTGGGAAACTAATGGGATTTTCAGCATCAAGAGCAGTTGATGTATTAATAGCGAGAAGTGTCTTTGTGAGTATTATGCACATTCTTCGTCAAAATGGCCAGAATAGTGCCAGTTTTGTGTGCAGCAAATAGAAACCAAGGAATTGAAAGAGAATGGCTGAAAGCCTGTAGGAACACATTACATACCTGCCTGTTCCCAACAAACATAATTGCGTGCATCAATAATCCTTTATTGTGCACTGTTTTACTCTTTAAAATATGACTATGATATTGATTTCTTCTTTTCATTTAAGTGTCTTGTCATTTGATTGGCTAAACTCCACTGTACTGTTCAGTTTAGGTCTGATGCGGATGTAGTAGATATAAGCATAATCTCTATAAACATATTCTGCATTCGAGAAGATTTTGGTATCGGAAGTATTTTGGTTTCAGTTTGTAGTCCGAGTAGTATTGACCAGTCA
Organism: Hozukius guyotensis; assembly: GCA_916700995.1. Lineage (NCBI taxonomy): Eukaryota > Metazoa > Chordata > Actinopteri > Perciformes > Sebastidae > Hozukius > Hozukius guyotensis. The sequence goes on along the minus strand of CAKALU010067681.1, from coordinate 38,791 downwards.
TGTTTGAGCTGGCTCTGTTGCTTGCAGGTAAACAGTCCGTGTGGAGAGCAAAAGAGGCGCAACGCATTGCCCGAAATGCATCGGCTATCTTCTGACGATGATTTGTTTTTTTCATTAGCTGAAAATTAGCTCGTAAACTGGCTCCTTGTGAAACGTACATTCGTAGGCGTCGCCTCTCAACTCCATTCTTGCGTCTCAAATTGCTAATCGGACTGTAAACAATTGACCGGTGCCGATAGCCAGTGGGTTCCAATATTATAAGCATATCTGCTAAAGGGTCATCTTTTAGTACCCTTATTGCTATATGGCCATACAGATGTTTTTGGTTATATTTTCCCAATTACTTGTTTGGAAAAACCATAGACTGTATATAAGAAGTGGACATAGTCACCGTGACATCACCCATTGGTTTGTGGACTGCCGTTTTGAAGCCTCGAGTTTGGCATTTTGGCCGTCACCATCTTGGTTTTTTTGCTGTCGCTATCTTGTTTTTTTGCTACCAGAAAGTGACACGAGACGGTGGAGCTCAGTACAACCAAACGCTGATTAAGGCATATTTAGCTGACCAAAATGTTACAATTAACTTTCATGAAGTGAAAACACACTTTGAAAGGGTTAAAGTTCTAAGACGAAAACACAGACAACTCCCAGACCGGACAACGCCGTCGTAGCGACCTGTCAATCACAAGGTAGCCACGCCCTAAAGTATCCCCTGCTTTATGGTCTATTTGACTCTAAATGGGACCATAATTTACTAAATAAACGTCATGCTGTATTGAAGAAGACTTGAAACTAGCGATTGAGACCATAAACTCATGTTTACAATGTTTACTGAGGAAATAAATCAAGTGAGAAAATTCAGCATTGGCTTCACTTTCCAGACCCGGAAGGGTTGCTCACTGGGAGATACACTACATGGTCAACATGTGGAGACAAAATTATACCCATATGTGATTCCACTCTTCGGATACCAGGCTTTCTACCAGATGTTGAACCTGGCTGCCGGGATTTAATCCCATTCAGCCACAAGAGCATTACAGAGATCCAGCACTGATGTTAGGTGGAGGATCAGGTCTGACTCATAGTCGGTGTTCCAGTTCATCCCAAAGGTATCTCTGTGCAGGTCAGTCAAGTTCTTCCAAATCAAACTGGGAAAACCATTTGTTAATGGAGCTGCACGGGGATATTGTCATGTTGAACCAAGTACTTACGTAAAGTACTTCACTGAAGTAACGTAGCCTGCGTACTTATTTTAACCTAAACCACAATCTTTTACTACACCCAACCTTGTACTTTTGTTGCCTAAACCTAAGTGACGCCAATGGGTCCTGACCAAGTGTCCCAGTTGGAAATGAGAACGGGTCGTTGCGTGCTGATGGCTGGTTGGGGAAACGAAGGAGAAAGTGGCAGTTCAGGGTGTTAAATCCTCCTCACCTCTTTCAAATGTGCCTACAAATATCTTCCTCATGCGTCGGTGTGAACTGTTGGCGTGTAATTGACAGATACGGATCGCGCTGTCAAGAACTCCATCTTAGAAAACATGTCATTATGAAATAATGATGGTTAAAAAAAATAGTGTATATCCCAAACCTTTCCCCTCCGTAATTATTTCCCAGAGGGCTCCAAACTAGCAGCTAATGCTTGGTCCATGCAGCAGGCGGATAGTGTTTTTTCCCGTATCTTTAACCGCCTCAACTTAAAATAGAGCCTGAGCTCATCTTTCAAGCTCACTTTGAGAGAGTCCACTATACCTGATCAGCCATCTGTATTGTGTTTAGCTCGGGAGCTTTATAGCCCACGCGGATCTGCACTGCTGACCTAAGCTGATTTATTCAACACCTGAGTGATATAGGATCACACAGTACTGTATGTGCATCCACCCACTGTACGATCCTCACAGTATGTTACATACACACTAAAAAGATGCAAAAGGATTGAGTTGTTCATTGCGGAGCTCCATCCCAGAGGTTCTCATACTGTCAACAGATCAGATATGAGTCTCATTACAGCTTTACCTCAGGGCTTATCCACTTCTAACAGTGTCTCTGTTGTAAAAAAAATAAAAAAATTAAAATGAACATGACAAAGTCAGAACTGCATTCAAGGAAACATATTTTATCGACCCTTCGGAGGGGAGATGTGTATTTTTAAGAATCGTTAAATGAGTTTTTAGGAATTATCTCAGGCAGGTGAATCTGTATCCATTAAAAGATAATTCTGGATAATTTTATTACAACTTAGATCTTCAACATCATTCTTATCAGTAATAACTAGGGGCTGTCAGCGAATTCCATTATTCAATCGGGATTAATCGCACATGTTTTATCTGTTCAAAATGTACCCCTTAAAAGGGAGATTTGCCAAGTATTTATTACTCTCAAATATGCTGCTTTATGCAGATGTATGTATGTTTTTATTATTGGAAATTAATTAACAATATAAAACAATGACAAATATTGTCCAGAAACAATCAAAGGTACTGCATTTAGCATAGAAAAATGGCAAACTGCAGCCCAACAGGCAACAACAGCTGTCAGTGTGTCAGTGTGCTGACTTGACTATGACTTGCCCCAAACTGCATATGATTATTAGTGGGCATGTCTGTAAAGGGGAGACTCGTGGGTACGCATAGAACCCATTTTCATCCACATATCTTGAGGTCAAGGGACCCCTTTCGAAATGGCCATGACAGTTTTTCCTCACCAAAATTTGGAGTAAGTTTGGAGCTTTTTTTTAACCTCATTCACAACGAGCTAGTATGACATGGTTTGTGCCAATGGATTGTTTAGGTTTTATAGTTTATGATACCAGTATCTTCACTCTAGCTTTAAAACTGAGTCCGCTACAACTTAAAGGTCCCATATCATGCTCATTTTCAGGTTCATACTTGTATTTTGTGTTTCTACTAGAACATGTTCACATGCTGTAATGTTCAAGAAACACATTATTTTCCTCATACTGTCTGCCTGAATATACCTGCATTTACCCTCTGTCTGAAACCCCTCCGTTTTAGTGCATTTCAATAGCATTGCAATGGAATTGCGTTGCTAGGCAACAGTTTGGGTCCATGTTTACTTCCTGTCAGCTGATGTCATTCACATACACTGCAACAGGAAATAAACTGGGACACATTTAGAATGTTTATGTTTAAAACCGTGTCTTGGTCTAAATATTGTATATTTGTGACATCACAAACGGACAGAAATCCTAACGGCTTGTTTCAAAACGCACAATTTCTGAATACAGGCTGTGTATATTTCTCCATATATTGAGCGTTTTGATAGTTTAACAGTATTTTTATTTAGCACTTAAACCTGCTTTATAATATAAAGGACGTGAAAATCTCACTTTTTTACAATATAGGACCTTTAAAAAACGCAAGTTGTGTTAATGCGTTAAAGAAATTAGAGACAGCAGAAATGTGTAGTTACTGCAGTTCTGTATAGGCGTACGTTAAAAATCAATCACACTTGGCAGAATTGCTTTTATTCCTTTGGAATAAAATCCATTTGTGTGCTCGTAAAGATTTTCTATTTTGTTTTTTTGGGGATTTGCTAGTCTTGTCATGTTTTTGTCGATTGCATAAACATATGGTTGGCTTATTATACAGAGCAACATTCCCATCAGGTCATGCGGCCTTTGCAGAAGGAAATTCTCTTTTTTGATTCCCTTTACCGCAGTGCTACAAATGGGTTTGGCAGGGCTGCATAGCAGAGAATTTGGAGGTTGACCTTGGAAGATATTTCTTCTCTGGCGGTCATGTTCTGCCTACTTTGTGTGTTTTTTTTGGTGGTCACGTTCAAATATCCTGCAGTTATTTTGAAAAGTGATACAAATAGATACACATACAACGTTTTCAACAATGTGATTTAATAAATTATTTAGAAATTGTTATTATGGATTGAAGAATACTTCTTACATCCGATTCTTGCTCAGCACATACTCCCGGGTGAGTGGACTGAAAAAAACAGGCTGTGTCTTACAGGTGATATTGATTTGTGTTTCAATGAAGGAAAACTTCCTGCAAATTTTAGAAAATAAAATGTCTGTGTGTTGCAATAATGAATTTATTTATGGTTTAATGCCTGTTCCTTCCTTCCTGTCTTTAAACAAGGACTTCCTGTACAGTCCAGGGTACAATCACATATCACTAATCACTAATACACCAACCCGGTCTCACGGGAAGGCGTATAAATACCACGACATTACACGAACATTCTCCTAAACCGTAGTAAGATGTATTGTAACACGTGCAATTTGTTTTGCAGGTTCACTCTTCCAACACAATCTAAAGTTCAGCGGGGTTGTTTGGGAGTGAATTGACCCTCCTCTTCATGCTGATGAAAATAGATTGCCTGCCTGGTCCCTGCCAGTCTGAGCACCGACACTTGTCACATGAGATCTTACTCATATTTGCAGTGCAAAACCGCAATTTCATAGAATATGGAGTGCCGCTGGAGTCATATGAAATAATACTACTTTACAGGCCGACCTATTTGGTCTCAGGGAACGGAAGGTTGTCGGGGGTGAAGACTGTCGTGTTCCTCGTCCCCGAATAACCCCCCCATATGGTCATGCACTCTGACACCATGATGACACACGTTGAGTGACAGCCACCTCATTTGCATAATGAGGTAAAAATAAAAATAAATGTGTAAAGAAAAGAATACATAAATAAATAAGTTTGGGGACATAAATAAGGGGTGAAATAGAAAAAGGGAGAATTGTGCAGATATAAATGCGTAAATATATAAATACATACATTTTAAAATAAATATAAATACAAAACAAATAAATACATAAATAAATAAAAGGGAAAATTAAAAAGAAGAGTAAAAAAAAAAGGGAATTAATACAAAGATAAATGAATAAAGAAGCACATTAACACAGACATATCAATTTGTCACATTTTATCAATTAGTTAATGGCTACATTTATTTTTTATGTTATTTTTGCTACATTTAATGACATATTTATTTATTTATTTATTGAGACAGTCAGTTATTTATTTATTTATTAATTTATTTTTCAATTTGGCAAGTTCTGTCTTCCATAATAATACCCACACACCACCCACTCTCGAGTCTCTATGATCTTCAGAAAAAAAATGATTGGAGAAATAAAAAAAGCACATATGGAGGAGCCGGACCCCACCAGCCCATCAGAAGTTGGGACTGAGGTGTTGGACACGGACTCCTACGTGGACGGTGATTGGAACGACCTATTCATCCCTCTTAATACTTATGTGAAATGTTAAAAAAAATATCATGTGACTGAAAAAGAAATTTGACATGGTTAATATTTTGTTTCTAAAAAAAACTGTAAACATTGCGGTTTGGGGCAAGTCATAGTCAAGTCAGCACACTGACACACTGACAGCTGTTGTTGCCTGTTGGGCTGCAGTTTGCCATGTTATGATTTGAGCATATTTTTTATGCTAAATGCAGTACCTGTGAGGGTTTCTGGACAATATTTGACAATGTTTTGTGTTGTTAATTGATTTCCAATAATAAATATATACATACATAAAGCACCATATTTGCCCTCTCCCATGTTGATAAGAGTATTATTATTTAATCTCAAAGAGTATTAAATACTTGCCAAATCTCCCTTGTAGGTACATTTTAAACAGATAAAAAATGGCCGATACATTTGGGATTAATCGTGATGAATTAGGGACAATCCCGCGATTTATCGTGATTCAATATTTTAATCGATTGAGATATATACATATGTAGTGTGTGTGTATGGCGGTTTGTGTATAGGTTAGGCTTAGGAAATACCTTATAAGGGAACCCTGAGAAAGGCTGGTGTGTGTGTGTGTGTGTGTGTGTGTGTGTGTGCGCGTGTGTGTAGTGTAGATGTACTCTCGGGCGGATCCATCTGAATTATTGAGACCTCCACAGCGTGCTGTGTGTCTGTCAGCGGATCTGCCTGGCAGGCCCCGGCTCTATAAGCCGGTGACTCCTCCATCAGACACTGACGCAGAGCGGCCTTGTTACCTGCAGACCTGCAGGCCGAATCAGTTACTGTGATGATGAAACAAGGGTCCCAAGGTCCGCTGCTTGTCAAATAGATGAATACTTTTTTTTTTTTTTCTCCAGGAGCTTTAACTCTGTGAGCGGCTCTGCCTCATTAAGTATTCAAAGTTAGATTAGCTGAGGGCGATACACTGTTGCTTCGACTGTCAAGTTTCCCTCAAAACAAGATCGTCTGGCGGTAGTTCTCTGTAAAAACCAGACACATTATATTTATTCAAATACGAAAAGACAAGGTCACAACATAGCACAGGCTGTAAATGTAATTGATTTTGTTGAGTACCGGCCCCATATCGGCTAATTTCAGGGTTTTTACTCCTGCAGAACTCGACTGAAATACATATAACAGGCAGCCCTGCGAAAGATGATAAAGAATTTGAAAGTAAATCCCTCAGATCTAAGGCTTACCAGAAAATGATGTGAGTAGTCCGAACCATTAAGATTTAAAGCTTTCCTCACAACCTAATTCGTCTTCTATAGGTTTAGTTATCATTCTTATTGGTTATGGTAGCCGGTTGCTCACTAAAATGAATAAAGCTAATACCATTCGGGCAAGCATGTACCCTTTTGTAGTAAAAAAAATTAATCCTTTAGTGTCAGATTAAACCACGGATAAAACATTCTCTTCTGCATGACTTGCACTAGGCTAGACTCCGTAAGTGAGCGGTCTCTTAAAGTGGCCATTCTTCATTTTCCTCCTCCATTTACTTTAGCTCTTCATCTGGATTTTTGAGGTCAAGTCACTCACTGATGTTCACATATAACTGGATAAGCAGACAACAGATTGCACAAGTGAACCAGATACCACTGTAAATAAAGCAGCGTGTTCACACAAACACTTTAAGTAGGTCATCCTGCAAGGTGAACCGAGCGTAGGTGTGCAATGCAATGAAAAGTTGGAATGGTGTTTCCAGGAGACGACTTGTTTCATTGAAACCCGCATGTGCACCTGGTCAACAGAAGAAAGCCGATGGGGGTGAGCGTTACCCCAAAATTTGGTTTTGATCCGATACCAAGTAATACAGGGCCAGAATCACCTATATCGATACTTTATAATTAAAAGCGGTTTATGTAATTTAATATCGCTTTCCACTGTTAATTACTTAAAGGTCCCACATTATACAAATTTTCAGTTTCATTCTTGTATTTTACGTTTTGACTTTTGAAAACATGTTTACATGCTGTAATGTTAAAAAAAAACTTTATTTTCCTCATACTGTCTGCCTGAATATGCCTGTATTTACCATCTGTCTGAAACGCTCCGTTTCAACGGAATTGCGTTGCTAGGCAACAGCGTGGGTCCATGTTTACTTCCTGTCAGCTGATGTCATTCACATACACTGCAACCGGAAATAAACTGGGACACATTTAGGATGTTTACGTTTAAAACTGTGAAATGGTCTAAATATTGCAGATTTATGACATCACAAAATTACAGAAATCCTGACGGCTTGTTTCAAAGGCACAGTTTCTGAATACGGGCTGTGTGTATTTCTCCATGGATTGAGCATTTTGATACTTTCACAGTATTTATATAGCACTTTAATCTGCTTTATACAATATGGGACCTTTAATACATGTTAAAACGCAGAACATTTAAAAAATTAAAACGTTTTTTATTATTGTAAATTGAATACATAAACATGCAAAAACATTTTTTTTAATAAATAAATAAAGTGCAAATATTTATTTGTTGAGAACAATGAATGTTTTAAACTTTTTTTTTAGTGCAAATGACAAAAAAAAAAAACACGGACTACCCTCATTCTCCTCTTTCTTTAGCCATTGGAGTTACTACTTAGGGTGCGCAGCAGTGAGAAGCAAACGTTTCAACAGAACATTGTTCTACTCGTTGATGAAATATAAATGGGTGTAGAAGAGAGAAACTGATCCCTTTTTTTCTATCGATCCTCTTGACACTAGAATAGATCTTCAAAACGAGAACTAGGTATCGGTAGTATCGATATTTTTGGATAGATCCGCCCACCACTTAAAGTCAATGGCGTCACGCCCCTTACTTAGCATCACCTCTCTTGCTTAGCGTCACGCCCCTTGCTTAGCATCAGACCCCTTGCTTAACGTCACACACCTTGCTTAGCGTCACTTTATTTTTGGCATCAAAATCACTATAGTTCCCCTTGGCGTCACTTTAGGTTTAGGCAACAAAACCATTATAGTTTAGGAAGGGTTAGGAAAGAACTACATGTTTGGGCTTATTACGTTTGTACAGTGAAAATGACACTGAACGATGTGAACACGGGACACTAACAGCGGTCTCCTGGACGAAAGCCTTTTGTTTGTCGAACCCATCTACCGCCCCTCCCACCTGCCCGCTGTGTGTCTTTTTGCTCTTTAAACTATGTCACCACACTCCCGGTGCACTTTTTCTCAGAGCTTTTTTATTGTTACTGCAGATGGGTTTACGTTACAGGTAATGGAACGCCCGGTGTGTTTCATACCGGCGCTAAAGAGTGCCTTGTGCGGCGGTATCGAACGCCGACGGCCGTGACAAAGCCTCGGTATTTAACGTCCTGGGAATGAGAACAGGCTGATATTTCTCACTGCCATTATGCGCTGTTTTTTCTCTGTGGTCGTAGCTGTGACTGATTGCCATTTATGTGTTCTTCCATGGTTAGTTGTAGGCTGTTTTGTTCACATTATTCAGGTTCTCTTAAAGAGGAATTGTAACCTATATGCTGTGCTGTACATGAAGAACAAAACACTTACATGTTGTCAATGTAACTAATGTCAAAGTGATACATACTGTGGGGGCCTTGTGCTATTGTGTGAGCAATCTCTGTGTGCTTGGGAGGGCACGTATGTGTTATGTGTGTAGGTAGGGGCCCCTGGCGATAATCCGTCCATAGAGCCAAGAGAGTATCTGTATCGAGGATGAATCTGAACAAACAACACATGTCTCTTTCCGGGAAAAAGTGTCACGACGGTGTGGTGTTATATCACACCCTCAGCTCCCATCACACCCTTTAAATCCTCAGCCTCTGTAGTGACTTCGGAAGCAAAAGGTACCGGATTCCAGTAGCAGGGTTGGAAAAATAACTTAAGGCCTGTTTGTTGGCTGCACTGGGATCTACAGAATGTGTAGAGATGATACTTTGAAGTGGGTGAGTCAATTCCTATTCACGGGATGCATCATACTGCCTTATATGACAACACAGTCTCTCGGCAGTTTCGTGAAACAGTCAAAAAATTTATTCTATTTGATTCGTGTACATAGACAGAAATTTCCTCTTTTTTTGTGACGCTCAGCACGACTTTCAATGTTTTTTTTGTGCTTTTTCTTACAAATGTCCAGCAACATGTGACGCAATTTCCGCTCCAGCTCCATAAAACTAACTCCGCAACGGAAGTGACATGACAAAAACGACTTAGTTAGATTTAGGAAAAGATTGCGGTTTGGGTTAAAACAACACCGGAAGTGCTGTAATTCATTTAGTTAAGTTACGTGACAAAAAGTACTTACTTAACTTTAGGAAAAGATTGCGGTTTGGGTTTCAATAACATTGGAAGTGCCGTAACTTCAGTACGGAAATTACGTGACAAAAACTACTTAGTTAGCTTCCGTAAAAGAAGTTATGAAAGAAGGCCATGAAATAATCCAATTAGAACAGACCTGCTCTGGGGAAAACCAGTGAACACCTCAGATTAAAGGTCCCATATCGTGTTCATTTTCAGGATCATACTTGTATTTTTTGTCTCTGATAGAACATGTTTACATGCTGTAATGTTAAAAAAAAAACTTTATTTTCCTACTGTCTGCCTGAATATATCTGCATTTACCCTCTGTCTGAAACCATCCGTTTTAGTGCATTTCAACGGAATTGCAACGGAATTGCGTTGCTAGGCAACAGTCTGGGTTCATGTTTACTTCCTGTCAGCTGATGCTATTCACATACACTGCAACAGGAAATAAACTGGGACACATTTAGAATGTTTACGTTTAAAACCGTGTAATGGACTAAATATTGTATATTTTTGACATCACAAATGGACAGAGATCCTAACGGCTTGTTTCAAACGCACAATTTCTAAATCCGGGCTGTGTGTATTTCTCCGTATAGTGAGCGTTTTGATAGTTTAACAGTATTTATATAGCATTTAAACCTGCTTTATAATATAAAAGACATGAAATTTTTTTTTTTCAATATGGGACCTTTAAGGCTTTTTACCACAGCACCCCATATAAGGCCTGAAATTGCCATTCATAGTCATGCACTGATTCACCAATACATGGTGGACAGCATGTGCGCCTTTTCTGAGAAGTAGTATATGTGGAAAATGACCATAACCTGCATAATGGCACATATGTAAACTCCAGAAAACACCAAAATGTAGCATTAAAAATACATTTCTCCGACAATGAAATAAATGACACCGAGATAATTGTTTTGTAACTGCTCATTGCTTTTCCAAAGTGATAAATTGCTTTTGGATAAATGAGAGAAGATTTTTTCATTAAAGTGGTCACCCATTTTGGAAGATCATCAGACTGGCTAGCACACATTCCCTTCCTCATCCATACTCTTCATCTGTTTGGTTTAGGGGGAAAATGATGTGAACTTTGCATATCTAAGGCGCGTGAAGCGACTCCATGTTAACCTTCTAATACCTGTTCAACCTGCCACACCACCAACCATGTTTCATATTTGCGAAAAACTGTTCCCGCTGAGAGAAATCAAACAACATCATTACACAAATGGCCAGCCTTTAATTACATTCATTTCAGAGAAAACAACAGTTGTTCCCTGCAGCTCATGCATCATTCAGAGTGTCACAAAATGTTTTGACACACCTGCTCTGCGTCAAGAGTCACTTCAAGCTAAATTAGGTTGTGTTATTCAATCCTAGCCACGGGGCACGGATGCCTTGCCCAAAGGATGGAGCCCTTCAGGCAGTACCGCCCACATGGGTATATTTATGTCTGGAGTTATCCAGGCATACCAGACGCAGGTCTATTAAGCGGTGAAACCTCCTCTCTTGCTGCTTGTTGCTCCTGCACGTTTAACACGTGATACGATATGCATACCTCTTTCTAGCCGACAGCACTGCAAAAGACTCATTTCACATGTGTTAGAAGGCTCTGTGATGAAGTTCACTGGATGAACACAATGTGCACTGCAGTGATGATTTTCCACGGCGTCTCATGAAAGCCCTTCAAGGTGGGGGGATTTTGGTTAAAACCTGGAATGAACCGGCATCACGCTGAGATGATCGGCGATGCCGCCCGGCAGCCGAAGAAAAAACCCCAAGCAGATTAAAAGGTGATTAAACTCCCCTTAATCTCATTAAACGGTAAAGAAGAAAACTAAATGGGATCGCGGCTGTGGATGCTAATTCATGGAAACTCCCACATTATCCTTACCAACCTTTTGGTGTCCTGTCTGTGTGTGGGAAGTTAAGTCATTGCAACAACAATCAGGTTTTTAAAGCTGCACTTGGCAGCTTTTACACACTGTTTACTCCAAATGGCAGCCAAAGGTAGACATTTAATGCCGTCTGTGGTTTCAGGAGTGTGGTCTGTGATGCTTTATGCCAATAGGATGAGATGCAAAGGATGAAATTATGAAATGCAAATGGGGCAATTGCCCAAGGACTCCCAGATTCAGTGGTGGTAATTAGTTTGGCGTAATTTCATTAAAGGAGCAGTGTGTAGGATCTGGCAACATCTAGGTGTGAGGTTGCAGAATGGAACCAACTTGGTGCCAAGGGTGTAGGAGGACTACGGTGGCCGACACAAAAACGTGAAAACGGACTACTGTAGAAACATGGCGGCCGGCTCCGTGAAGAGGACCCGCTCCCTATGCAGACATAAACGACTCATTCTAAGATAACAAAGACACAACAATTCATGTTTTCATGTGATTGTACATTAAAGAAAACATACTAATTAATATTATATTCCATTTCTGCCAGAAGAGCCCCCTAAATGTTACACACTGTTCCTTTAATTGCAATGTCTGGGAATATGCACCAATCAGCACCATTTAAAGACAAATCCTGCATTTTGACCTAATCTTGAGGCCCTGTAATTTAAAGGGGCTCCCCAACTTGCGATATTTAAGGCTGTAGCGGGCTCAGTTTTGAAGCTAGAGTGAAGATACTGGTATCATATGAAACTAGGAAAACCTAATGAATCCATTGGTACCAACCATGTCATATTAGCTTGTTGCAAAGGAGGCTAAATAACGCTCCGAACTTACGCAAAATTTTGGCGAGGAAAAACTGTCATGCCCATTTCCAAAGGGGTCCCTTGACCTCTGACCTCAAGATATGTGAATGAAAAAGGGTTCTATGGGTACCCACGAATCTCCCCTTTACAGACATGCCCACTTTATGATAATCTCATACAGTTTGGGGCAAGTCATAGTCAAGTCAGCACACTGACACACTGACAGCTGTTGTTGCCTGTTGAGCTGCAGTTTGCCATGTTATGATTTGAGCATATTTTTTTATGCTACGTGCAGTACCTGTGAGGGTTTCTGGACAATATTTGTCATTGTTTTGTGTTGGTAATTGATTTCCAATAATAAATATATACATACATTTGCATAAAGCAGTATATTTTCCCACTCCCATGTCGATAAGTATTGAGTATTAAATGAGTATTAAATACTTGACAAATTTCCCCTTTAAGGTACATTCAGAAAAGATAAAATTGTCAGATAAATTTGTGATTAATCGTGATTAACTATGGACAATCATGTGATTAATCACTATTAAATATTTTAATTGATAATCGTTATCTTAATTTTTTAATTTGTGCTACTTGTTTGCTGTCCCCTTTTCTTTGCCTGTTGAGCAGGAATGCTTTGTGCTATAACCAATAACCTACAGTTATGCATAATTTGAATAACGACATTTGACTATTGCCTCATCGATTTTTCGCTGCCCTTCTAAATGTCATTGACAGCAGCCGACTCTCATCTCTCAATAATGAGGAGAAATGTTTTACAATATTTATTTAATATAATATGGCAATGTCATATGACAGGCACATGTCGGAGATGCCGAACGCTGGATCCTACATTTCCTATAATGCAACTCAATACCGTCGTACGTTAGACCCATGTCCACGTCTTTTAAACTCTATCCCCCTAGTTTGTAAGAAAAGCTTTTTTCTAAAGAAAAAAAAGTGTATTCACCAAGCCCAAGACAAAATAACCCTGATGAGTTTGGTTTGTTTTTCTCTCTTAAGGTTTCATTGATTGCTCGGCAGAAACGATTTTCTATCAGAGTTTATACCAAACAAACACCAGAAATTAAGTTTTGTAGCCTCCTTGAAGTAGAAGGACAATTATCACTCTATTTTCTTTTCTTTCTTAATTATTATCCAATGCAGTTTTTAATTGTGCCATTGAAACAGGCAAAACAAAGTATGAGGATAGCTGAAAATTATACCTATATGTAATGGCTGAACATGCCATAGCAGCATCTTGTTGGTACTTGATGATTGGTGAGAATCACAGTTATATATATATATATATTTTTTTCCCCAACAGCCAAAAGGGGCGACAATGAGCCCATTCTTCACACTCGAAAATACATTTTGACAAGCGACACAAAGGTGAGTGTTCTTTATCGGATCAAATGTACGTTTGGTTAACTTCGCCACCTCCGATGAAGAGCAGCACACAGCCACTTCCCTGAGCTTTTCTACGGGAACCATCTGGACCTCCACACCACTGTCCTTTTCACCACATAAAGGACCTACAACTTACTGCATTTGCAACCCGTTCTCACTCCTGACTTGTTCAGGGCAGGTGGGAGGTGTGGTGGATGGGTCAAACAAACACAAGACTTTCAATCAGAAGACCTCTGCTTGCGTCCTATTTGAAACTAAAAGTAACGTTGACTTATTTTGTCACGTGAATCGTGAGTTGTTAGTATCGTCAGTCCCGTGAGACCCTAGTCAGTAAAGTTATCGTCAACTACGACTGTTTCCTAACCCTAAGTGCTTGTGTTGTCTAAACCTAACTTCCGGTGAAAACAGAAGTTTATTTTTAAAGGACACTATGCATGTAATGAGCGTATATTGACACGCTGTCCCTGGTCCGTCCAAAAGTAACGCAAGAGGGATACCTAGTGCGCGATGCCAAGGGGCACTGACCAAGCGGCGATATTTGGCGAGTTGGGACTGAGAATGTGTTGCCATTGGCACTGAATGTTGGCATTGGACAAATTATGTAGAGCAGAATCGCCAAATATGGATGCCATTCCTAGGGATACTGAGCTCATTTCTTCATGGACGGAGGCATTTGTCATGTTGAAACAGACAAACTGTTGCCACAAAAGAAGCACACTGTTGTCAACAACAGCATTGTATGCTGTAAAATTAAGGGTAATTAGTAATCTGTAGCGGAAACAAGAGTCCAAGCTGTCACTTGCGGCACCAACCGGCCGGTTAAGAGTAGTGAGGAGTTAGCAGTCAATAAAATATGTTTTCAAAAAGTGTGAATCACTGCAACCACGAGAGGTCCTTGAGCATACAGTCATAAATGAGCACAAAAAATATATGGCTGATGGGTCAAGTGGTATGCGAGATTAGCCGTGGACAGACAGACAAAACCGAATACATAATCTCCTGGCGGACAAAATGAAAAACTACCCCAGACAGGCTAAAAGTACACCATCTATGTGGGTAGGGGTTGTCCACATACACAGTATATTGCTCTCATTGCAGTTTATTCAAATTTGCCTCTTCACGCCCGCACTGCTACAGCCGTCAGGGCCCTGTGTATGGTTCTCCAGGGACAATCTCTCAAACAAATTCAATTTCTAGGGTCTTCAACCTTATATCGATTTTTTCAACAGGGTCAAATTCCGAGGACCTTTGAATATTTATATATACATCTGTATGTTGTATCACTCATGGGAAATACAGCGGACGTATGAGGCTTCAGCATTGCAATTCAAGTTTATTCATTCATTTACATCGACAGTTATGACAAGCAAGTCTCAAAGGATGGAAAAATAATTACAGTATTCTACATGGATAAATCAATCGCTACAGGTCGGAAAAATGCATGATGTAGCCTCTCTTTGTGAGTCAGGCTGATATGAGTGGTGTCTTAGCCTGCACTGCTTTTCATTTCTCTTTTTACGCAGAGGTAGTAAATGAAAGGATTCAAAGACAAGAGATGTTCCGGGCCGTTAGAGAGAGGAAGAACAAAGAGCAGAAAAGGAGAGGAATGAATTGAAAATCTTTTCTCAGAATGCTACAAGATAAAGAGCTGAACCAGATTAACACAAGAAGTCTTCTGTACCTAATAAAGTGTGCAGGAATATCTTATCTGAGGAAGACAAATTGACATTCTACAGCTGCGGTCCACCACAGCAGTCATACGCTTCTGTTTGATTACCCATCCCTTAGTCTCCAAATCCATGTTTGAATTTTTTCCTTGAGCCTTAAAAGACAAGTTCAGTAAAGTCTGTAACACCGTAATGGCTTACAGCACTTCACAATGTAATGTCCATATTGTCTTTCAAGTTTCAAGAGGCATTTATGGTATCATTTATAGCAGTGAAGTAGATAATTATCTGTCGAAAGGCTGAATTGTCATCTTTTCAGAATAATGGGGAGCCAAATAGCAAGATGGTGCACAGGGAGTTTGGATTTCTCACTCTTTTGTTGTAAAGATAATGGCATTTTTTCCCGGGAGTTGTTTCAGCCATCTGACTGAACAGATCATTTCTATTTTAATCAATCCAGCTGTCTCCACAAACGGCGCACAGCTCACATTTCATTACTTATATACTAGTATATTAAGACTGGGACGATACACCCATCTCCCGATACTATACTATCACAATACTTGGCTGACGATTCGATATGTATTGCGATTTTTTAAGTATTGCAATTCTACAAGTATCGCGATTCGATATTGCTATTTATTGCGATTTTTGTTAACTTTTTTAACACTAGACCATGGGGAAAAAGTTGAATCATACACTTCTAGGGACTTTCCCTTTGGAAAATATTTAAATTGATACAGTAAAAATAATTGATTTTCAGCATGTATGTAGTCAGAGATGTCCTGAAGTCAAATATATCAGTCATTATCAAGATTTTTTTTTTTTTTTTCAGCAACCCAAAAATCAACGAATAAAGACATTTCCCTCACAAATTAGAGGTATTTTCTTTTTACTTTATAAGGGACATGCATATATTTGTCATATATTTATATTATTTATTTATTTATTTCACTTTACGCAAATAAACACGACCAAAACAGTCTATTTTCTTCATTTTTATACGTGTAACTACAGTGATTGTGTTTTAGACTGAGTGCTCCCAAAACACAGGTGACCAACACTCAATAATGTGCCTGAACGCATCCTGTGTGGATACAGGTGGAGCACTGAAGCTCATAAAGTTGACGTCCACATTCTAAATAAACCTTTAAATACTATTTTTTTTTTTTTTTTTGCACAGTTAAAGATAAAGATCGTGCGACACTAATATTATTAGTATTATTCTATTTTTTAGAATTAGATTCCAGTGTTGTCTTCCAGAGCGTTATAAAGTCCAAAAGTTAAAATGTATTGAAAAAAAGATAGAGATAATCATTTCTAAAATTCATAGCATGATTTTATTGAACAAAATATTCAATCCATATTAGTTGGTGTTTTGTCCCAGTGGAGGGAATACTCGAACAGGGATTGGAATCCAAATGCAGAGAGTCGAGAAAGCGGCAGGATTAAAAGTGATTTACTGAAGATTCAGCAGGTGGCAAGAGTCCAAATAGGGAGAAAATCCCGCAGGCGGGTTACAGGCAAACAGGTGACAGGAAAACAAGGCAACAGAACACAGCATAACAACGATGACACACTGACAAAGAACAAAGGAACACGGCTGGTATATATAAATATATGAGTGATTAGAGAAGTGGGGACAGGTGAGCAGTAGGTCTTGTGACTGCAGGGCTAATGAGGGACAGGTGAGACTAATGGGACAGACACTCAAAACTGGCGGGAAAACACACAAAGGCAGGAAGTGAAGGGAGAGTTAAGTAATAAAGTAAAACAGGAAGCATGAATGACATGAAACAAACAAATCATAACCTTAGTATTGGATAATTTAAAATTCTGACCTGATGATGGCGCTAGAAGAAATAAAAAAAAAAATGTCAACCTCATGGTGGTGCTAGAGGAGAAGTCGGGGGATCATCAAAATCATTGGAATTCCTTGTCTGGGAACCATGAATATCTGTGCCAAATTTCATGTCAATCCTTCAAATATGTAGTTGCTAAAAATTAAGGCTGTCAATTGATTCAAATATTTAATCGCAAATAAATTGCACATTTTTATCTGTTCAAAATGTACATTAAAGGGGGATTTGTCAAGTATTTAATACTCTTATCGACATGGGAGTGGGCAAATATGCTGCTTTATGCAAGTGTATGTATACATTTATTTCTTGAAATCAATTAACAACAGCTGTCAGTGTGTCAGTGTACTGACTTGACTATGACTTGCCCCAAACTGCATCTGATTATCATAAAGTGAACATGTCTGTAAAGTGGACACTCGTGGGTACCCATAGAACCCATTTTCATTCACATATCTAGAGGTCAGAGGTCAAGAGACCCCTTTGAAAATGGCCATGCCAGTTTTTCCACACCAAAATGTAGCACAAGTTTGGAGCGTTATTTTGCCTCCTTCGCGACAAGCTAATATGACATGAAAACTGAGCCTGTCACAATTTTAAAAAATCACAGGTTGAGTTAATGTGTTAAAGAAATTAGTGGCATTAAAACAAATTTGTGTTAACGCGTTATTATCGTGTTAACTTTGACAGTCCTACAAACAAAAAAACAAACAAATGTTGAGCTCATTATAGCACGAGAGGAAAAGTCAGGAGATCAGGAGGCTCCATCCCTCTGGGGAACATGATGTCTGATCAAAATATCTCATCTAATAACTGGATAAATTGGTGGATCGACTAAACGATTGACATTTTCCACCCACGGCGTGCCGGCATGCACCTTTAACGTTGGTAGTCTGCCAGTATAAACCACAGGAGAAGAAGAAGCAGGTAGTGAATTTCATGATGGCAGATTAAAAGTTGAAACGTTAGCAAATAATATTGCT
>CAKALU010067681.1:0-20624 GCA_916700995.1 Hozukius guyotensis | reverse complement strand
AATTTAAAATTCTGACCTGATGATGGCGCTAGAAGAAATAAAAAAAAAAATGTCAACCTCATGGTGGTGCTAGAGGAGAAGTCGGGGGATCATCAAAATCATTGGAATTCCTTGTCTGGGAACCATGAATATCTGTGCCAAATTTCATGTCAATCCTTCAAATATGTAGTTGCTAAAAATTAAGGCTGTCAATTGATTCAAATATTTAATCGCAAATAAATTGCACATTTTTATCTGTTCAAAATGTACATTAAAGGGGGATTTGTCAAGTATTTAATACTCTTATCGACATGGGAGTGGGCAAATATGCTGCTTTATGCAAGTGTATGTACCCATAGAACCCATTTTCATTCACATATCTTGAGGTCAGAGCTCAAAGGGACCCCTTTGAAAATGGCAATGCCAGTTTTTCCACACCAAAATGAAGCACAAGTTTGGAGCGTTATTTTGCCTCCTTCGCGACAAGCTAATATGACATGAAAACTGAGCCTGTCACAATCTAAAAAAATCACAAGTTGAGTTAATGTGTTAAAGAAATTAGTGTCATTAAAACAAATTTGTGTTAACGCGTTATTATCGCGTTAACATTGAAAGCCCTACAAACAAAAAACAAACAAATGTTGAGCTCATTATGGCACTAGAGGAAAAATCAGGAGATCAGGAGGCTCCATCCTCTGGGGAACATGATTTCTGCTCAAAATATCGCATCTAATAACTGGATAAAGTGGTGGATCGACTAAATGATTGACATTTTCCATCCACGGCGTGGCGGCATGCACCTTTAACGTTGGTAGTCTGCCAGTATAAACTACAGGAGAAGAAGAAGCAGGTAGTGAATTTCATGATGGCAGATTAAAAGTTGAAACGTTAGCAAATAATATTGCTGAATGTTCTGACAAAGAACGTTGGGCCCAAATCGGTCGTTGTTACTATAGATATAGGTTATAACGGGATCACATTAGATGAGAATAAATATTTGACTGAGAGCCTGACTGCATTATATTACATTATATTTTGAATTGTCACCTGGTGCCTGAATTTTGTCTTTTTCTTTACATAAATAAAGACACTTCCACGATAACTTGATGCAGAAAAAGCAGAAATTGGTGCATATAAAATCACCAAAATGCAGGAAAGTGTTTGATGCTCAAAATTTCCTGGGGTAACCACGTAATATGTTCCCCCCCCCTAATGTTGAAATGAAACCTATGCCCTTAACTGTACACATGTCACATTCTCAAAGGTCTGATCCTAGAATCGCCCCTATCCACACTGAAAGCTTTGAGGATCTTTTCTGTGGAAGAGCTACTCTGCCTGGTCATGTTATCGGGGCATTGCAATTCAACACACTCCCACACACGCCGCTGTGCCTAAAACAACATGTGAAACAATTCTGCTGGGTTCCACTGCCACTTTGAGCAGCTTAATTGGCCTTAAAAGAGCACTAAATAGTTTTCAACTAAAGATCAGTTTGGAAATGCATCCAATTAACTGACAGCCGAGTGCTAATTGGACCACTTAGTGCTAATTCAGAGCAGGTTGGATACGAGTGAAGGTCATCCACTGTGGAGAGGAGTTGATGGTGCTCAAGCCATGCTGGGGGAAATGTGCTCTACAGGAATGAAGTCACCTTAGTCAACCGTCAGCACAACTCTTTGACTATTTGAGAACACGACATCATTAATAAACACGAGTGGCAGTTGCAATGTCGCACAAACACGACACTAAAAGCAACGGAGTCGCATTACTCGCAGACCACGAGACAATCTGGCCGGTGTGTCATGCACATAAATCAAATCCACTCAGAAAGACTTTCTCTGCACTTCATTTGAGTCTCTAAGAAGCCTATTAAAGTAAAGCAACTCTCATTATGCAAAATGTGCCCCGAAAGGTGTCCAGAATTTTCCTCGGTGCTCTGCCATGATTAATGAAAACGCCGCCACATGTCTCTCTGCGGGCGCATCCGAATCCCGACGGGAGGGGAATATGAAAGCTTGACAGCGTGGCTGTAAGTACAGTAACAATGTCAAATCAAGAGCTTAACTGTGAGGAAACATGGATTATGCTTAGAACAAGTGTAAGAGTGACTCTACAGGATTGGGGTGGGGGAGGAAGGCTAAGCCTTATGTTTCTCTTTTTAACAAGACTAAGTTCCAACTCTGCTAGCGACTCTCAGGCTACAGACAAAGAGTATAGAAACAAAGAGGCGGAACTCTGGTGCTTTTTTTTACAATGACCACTAAATGGCAATGCCATTTTGGACTGAAAACGCCAATGAGTCCATGGATGTATAAAGAGACGTCTGTAAATCAGAGGATACATTTTTTTTAGTTAAATCAACTTCCCAGTAGGAACACTTAAAAAGCCTTCATTTAAATTGTTAGGGTCCAAAAGGTGTAAAATGTACAAAAAGGTAAAACCAGCCCTGCACGCTCATATGACATATCCAGTTCTACCAGCATCCTGCTAGCTGTATGCGGCTGTAATAATGGATATATTGGCTGTAATTCATCACTTTTATTATCTTATAATACACCAATGGGCTGTATGCTGTAAGCCTGTACCGTGGTGGATGTATTAACATCTCTGTTCCCAAACAACCGGCTATCGGCCAGTGGATAGTAGTGCTAGTAGCATGACATCAACAGAATTTAATGGAGTTGTAGGCTATCGACGTTAAATAAATATATACGTAAGTAAGTAAATAGTTATAATAGCATGCATATTGATACTATTTTTAATGTTCAACACAGGACATTTCGGTAGAGACATTAAATATGACAATAGAATGGAAATAATTTAGTTTTACTCTTAGTACGGCACTTTGAGGGCGGATGTTTTACTGGAGTCCGGTAGTCGCTTTCAGTCCAAAATGGCGTAAGCATAGCTCTGCTGCTGGGCGCTGATGTTGCCATGGAATGACCAATTTACTTTCACTTCTTAGAAATATACGTTCTTTGCAAACACTGGCTAACAAGTTTTGTTGGCTGTTTTTTTTAACAATGGAAAATACGAGTTTCTATATAGTCACTCACTCTCTGGGGCAACGAGTGCCAGTGTTAAGACGGATTTATCAAAAATATATATATAAATCGCAGAAAGGAAGGATGAAATAATTATCAATATAGAGGAATAAAATAAAAAGACCCTCCTGCTCTTCCAAAAAAAAGACTACCCTTCCTTGAGCAAAACAAAAATGAACAATACTGCTAAACTACACATCATGTTAAGGCATTTAGCAAACATGAAAACACAGCCCTGCACCCACCATGCTAATCTCATAACATGACCCTCATCCTGTTATGTAACGTGATCAATTAACACAGGGAAGGACGGTTGGCCTGTGGCAGTGTAATTGGTACGTATTAATCCTCTCGGTTGCCCCACCCGCTCTGGCTCTGTGGCCCATGATTACAACACTTTGATCATCGCTCATTAGCACCACGGAGAATACATGATGATTATGGTTTGGAAATTACAGAGACAGAGAGGTCGAGAGAGAGAAAGACAAGGTAGCCTTAACATTCAGAGCTCGAGTTGATGGGGGGGAAATAGTCCCAAATCGCTCCTGGTGGATTAGTGTGAGAAAGCGAGGGATTTGCTGTTTACCTGTAAATCCCCTCTGCATTCCAGCCTGAAGAATGATGTTAATTTTGTTTTTTGTCCCGATGTCATTTTTTTATTGTTGTCATTGGGAACATTTTCTGATATCAGCAGGCTGAATTAGACAATTTCCCGTAACACTTTCCCCTCCAGCTCCATTCAATGATGTCTGTTTATGCTGCTCTTCCCAGAAGTATTGAGGTGATGGCTGGTCCTCCTTTGTGTTCTCTTAATGGCCATGATAGCATAACTCACTGGCAAAATGCTACATTCTAGCACTCCAGCAAGAAGCCCTTGGAGATAAAAAGAAATGCTAGACCTTCTGTCTGAATACCTGACCTGTCACGTAGCTTTCAGAAATTCTCAGCTGTCGGCGAACACAATTGTACATCCTGTTACACTGAAAAAAGCCTTGTAAAGCAATATCTACTGCCTTAACTAGAAGGGAACCTGTCTGCATGTTATGCATCATCGAAAAATCATTCGCAAACTTAACACAGAATCCACATTTACTGTGCCTTTCAGGTCAGAGTCCAGCAGCTTATTGAAACATATAGAAAAAGGTGGAAATATAATGTTTAAAAATAGCAGGGCCACTTTGCTTTCAACAGGACTCTCAAGGTCACCAATACAACAGGAGCCACGCCATTATATAAAGACAGCAACAACCTCACAATGGCAGTATGGGCATGCTTATGCAACCCGTTCTCACGCCCACTTGTCATATACCGATGCTCGCCCTCGATGTTTGATACCGTCGTCTGTATGAGACGCACCAGGCTTTCAACTAACTCCAATGTAAACCCATCCGTGTCATTATTAGATGGTCAGAGCAACTGATGTAGTATAAAGAGCGAGAAAGTCCAATTAGGGAGGATGGCGGGGTGGATGGTTGGGTCAAACAAGTAACCAAGTCATCTATCCATCCATCCATCCATTATCTGTAACCGCTTATCCTATTCATGCTGACATTCACACCTACGGGCAATTTAGAGTCAACAATTAACCAATAACGCATTACCGCAAATTCATTTTAACGCCACTAATTCCTTTAACGCATTAACGCAGTCAATCTTTTGTAGGTTGTAGCGGGCTCAGTTTTAAAGCTAGAGTGAAGATACAGCCATCATATGAAACTAGAAAACCTAAATTAGGGTGTACGGGTGGGGACTACCCATTGTTCCGAAAATACACACTGTCTGTGCAACAATGGCTAATTCTTATACATAATGACATCATTGGACCTTCCCGTCATGTTGCCTTGGTTAAGTTGGTTGGGTTTAGGCATGAGGAGTGAGATTGGTTAGGTTTAGGTTTACTTTGAGCATCTGTCGGCCTAGTTTTTGGACTGTGTCAGGGTAAGCCAACCAGAGTAGGGCGGGTCATGCCTTCGCCCTGGTAGGAAAGAAATATCGCGACTTGGAATGTCCGATGACGCCATTTTCGGAATAATGGGCTGTGGGAACAACGGCATGGCACCGTACGGGTAGCCTCCAATGTATTGATTTTGTCAGCGGGATATGGAGTAAGTCTTCCTGTAGACGCCGATCTACTGCACGTGTGGAACGCGTCCTTGAAGCGGGTTCAAGAAAGTAGTATAAACAGAACTATTACGCGTCCGTGGCGTCCGCAGCTGTCCGTGTACCCGTCCGCTTGGGAGTATATCAGCGGCTTAAGCCACCAAGCTTTCAGCCCCACCTGTTTCGCAAAGGACGGGCAAATGGACTTCAAGGTACCACTTTCTGACTGACAAGTCCTTACTGCAGGACTTGCCCCGATTTGACTCCCATCGCCCCTATGCTGTTTCTCTCCAGCATTTCAGCATCACTGTAGCTGTGTTCAGTCTTACCCAAAAGAGACATCTCTGGTTCTGGCTGTACTTTATCCTACACCAAAACTGAAACTAAAAATATGCACCATCAATGCTAGAAAAAGCTTTTAGGGATGATTCCAATGACATGCACTGCTACAATTTTCAGGCTCCTGACTCATCAGATGTGGCAGTGTGATGATACACGTGTTTCTTGTGCCAGTACTGTTTCAACACCTTTTATGGAAAGAAACATTGTGTCCACCTCCATACATGTTATCATTCACCCCCATATTTTTTGACGTCATCACCCTTAAAAAGAAATTAAAAATCATCAATTTGAATAAAGTGATTCACTGTATTAAATGAATAAGTCTTTTTTAAAGAAATCATCTGTTTCGATGAATATAACTCCTCAGTGTTTGCGGCAATCAGGAGAGCAAACTACTGTGAGAATATTGTTTTTGAAAGGCTAAACGCCAACAAATACTGTATGATTAAAGCAGAATATTTTGTCAGATAAAAACATCTATCATCTATCTTTTTTCAATAAATTTGGACTTTTGGACTTATGGACAACGCTCTGGAGTTATTAGAAATGTTTAGATCACACGAGTCTGAAACAATTCTACGCAGCCACCGCTGGAATCTAATTCTACAATTAGCATAATACTAATAACATCAGTCTAACCTGATCTTTATCTGCAACTGCACAAATACCGGGTTTAAACATAATGTGGCCGACTAAGGAGCAAAAAATATATATTTTTCAATGGCTTCATATACAGACGTTTGTATAAATTATCTAGTAGGTGTGTTATTATGATTTTAGTAATACATGTGCAAATCTAATTTCAAGTTGTAGCCACTGCTCTAAATCAATGTAGATGATACAGAAATATTATGATTAAACTGGTCTTGGCTGGCCACACGACAGGCTAACGAAGCATTTGTTTAGGCCATCGCTCATCCATATCTCTCCTACTTGTCTTAACTTTATACTAGGGCTGTCAACTTTAACGCGATAATAATGAGTTAATGCAAAATCGTTTTAGCACCACTAATTTCTTTAACACATTAACGGAATTAATATTTTGGAGGTTGTAGCTCAGTTGGGCTCAGTTTTAAAGCTAGAGTGAAGATCATAAAACTAGAAAGAAACCTAAGGAATCCATTGGTACCAACCATGTCATACTAGCTTGTCGCGTTAAATAACGCTACAAACTTACGCAAAATTTTAACGAGGAAAAACTGGCATGGCCATGTTTAAAGGGGATCCCTTGACCTCTGACCTCAAGATATGTGAATGAAAAAGGGTTCCACGGGTACCCACGAGTCTCCCCTTTTACAGACATGCCCACTTTATGATAATCAATGATAAACAAGTCAGCACACTGACACACTGACAGCTGTTGTTGCCTGTTGGGCTTGAGTTTACCATGTTATGATTTGAGCATATTTTTGTATGCTAAATGCAGTACCTGTGACGGTTTCTGGACAATATTTGTCATGTTTTGTGTTTGTTAATTGATCTCCAATAATAAATATATATACATACATTTGCATAAAGTAATCAGATGTTAAATAGAGTATTGAATACTTGACAAATCTCCCTTTAATGAACATTTTGAACAGATGATGTGATTTATGGCGATTTACTACGGACAATTATGCGATTACATTTTGTAATTGATTGACAGCCCGTACTTTATACAGACATGGAACAAAAGACTACCCACTCACTTTGAAAACGGTAAAAAAAGGGGAATCAATGGGAAAACAGTAATGCTATGTTACAATCAGCCCCAGTTATCCTCCAGACTCCTTTTGCTACCAAATAATGCTGAAAGAGAAAAAGATTCCTTTTCTACTTTTTTTGGAGCGACACAAAAGATGTTGAAATGTTTTGGCAGTGTTTTGGCATAATGCTAAGCAACACGGATCTCATGTGGCTTCACTCTTGCTATGCGAGCCTTCTTTCTCTATAGCCTTACACAATGAGGGCTCAACTTGACAGCTCCGCAGCTCCAAAAAAACAGCGAAGTTAACACGGAGACGACGGGCTTTGACATGATAATGAATTCGCATGGCACAAGCCCAGCGTTTAATTTCTCTGTGTGTGCTGAGGGAGGCGGAGAAAGGGGACGGGTAGTAAAAGGCTGGGGCAAATTAAAAGATCATCAGTGCGGAGAGTGATGCTCCTTACCCTGTTAGGGATGTAGAGTCAATGGAGCGGGAGAGTTTTTGTCTAACAAAGCCGGGTTTGAAGTAACTGAGCTGATCTCTCTGAGAAACACGAGTATTGTGCAGCTTCTAAAGCTCTTACAATTATAATTCCCAAAAGGGATTTTCACACAAAACAATGTGCACAAGGATACCTCCCCCTCCAGGCACACACCCACACGCTCTTTATCGCAGCTTTCTAATTGTTTAAAAGCAAATCTGCCTCCTCTGTATACAGTACACTTCTTACAGAATTAGAGAGCCGGAGAGTACCATTATCGCCGTATCGACTGGTTGTATTGAATTCTCATTACCAGGCAAGCAGCCAGGTGGAGAGCAGTATGATTCTCGCTGTTTGGTGGAGAAGAGCAGGGCCAAGAGCATTTAGAGCAGACGAGTTGCTGCTGTACTTTATGGATTGTTATGGTAAAAATGGCTGAGGGCGACGTGGAGAAAACATCCCTGGCTCACAGTCGGGGTTTGTACTGTTTCCAAAATGTGATGAGTACTTACATATCTGACATATTAGACAAAATACCAGACTGTTGAACATGATGTTATTGCAAAGTTGCGCAGTACTTTAGTAGGAGGAGGTCTTCACAGAGCATTTGCAAAGGGGTACGCACATGACAGGGGTGAAAATGTGAAGTGGAACTAAAGTTGAATAGAATTTTTGGTAATAATAACCATAATTTATAAATGGTCAATTGATAGTTCATTAATTAACTGATCCCAAACAACTTAACTGTCTTTCTGAGGCTGTGTTCAAAGGGCTCCCTTGACCTCTGACCTCAAAATATGTGAATAAAAATAGGTTCTATGGCTACCAACGAGTCTACCCTTTACAGACATGCCCACTTTATGATAATCACGTGCAGTTTTGGGAAAACAACAGGCAGTTTTTTGAATGCTGTATAATGTGTTATTTTCACCTATTCTGTAAATGGTGAATATTTCTGCATACTGGGGTCCATAAACAGTCTTGGAATTACATAAATTGGGTATCACTGTAAAGCTGAGACTCTTGTGGATCCAATGAGCCCAACTGTATTCATGTGTGATGATGTTAGGCCCCATAGTAGCCATTTCATTGTAGTGAGACCATTTTTTTTTTTTTAAATCTTGACCTCATTGTATACAATGACCTGTGGGTGACCTCTAGGATAATCACAGCCTCATGAAACTTTACAACCAAAAACTATAGACCTAGGGCATTCAGAGGGTGGATGGTTTTCCTAGCTAGATTGACAATAAGGGGGTTTGTGAGCAGTACCTCGTAGTAGCCTTGAATAGGTTAATTTCTTGTTTACTAACAGCAAAAAAACTGAATGCAACAAAGAGTATTACCAACCTGGTCTCACGAGAAGGTGTATAAATACCACGACATTACACAGACGTTCCGCGTGTCAGGAGTATGCATTTTAGCGTTTGTACGCCACGTAAACGTCCGTAATTTAGGCAAGAAAACCACTTAGTTAGGGTAAGGGAAAACGTCATAGTTGGGCTTAAAGCACCCATATTGTAAAAAGTGAGATTTTCATGTCTTTTATATCATAAAGTAGGTTTAAATGCTGTATAAATACTGTGATCAAAACACTCAATTGACAGAAATACCCACAGCCCGTATTCAGAAACTGTGCTTTTGAAACAAGCTGTCAGGATTTTTGTCCATTTTGTGATGTCACAAATCTACAATATCTAGACCATTTGACAGTTTTAAACGTAAACATTCTAAATGTGTCCCAGTTTATTTCCTGCTGCAGTGTATGTGAATGACATCAGCTGACAGGAAGTAAACATGGACCCAAGCTGTTGCCTAGCAACGCAATTCTGTTGAAATGCACTAAAACGGAGCGTTTCAGGCAGATAGTAAATAAAGGTATATTCAGGCAGACTATATGAGAAACAACGTTTTTTTTTTTAACATTACAGCATGTAAACATGTTCTAGTAGAAACACAAAATACAAGTATTGAACTGAAAATGAGCATGATATGGGACCTTTCAATTAAGTAAGTAAACTAAGTAAAACACGTGCAGAAACAATTACGGAAAACACGTCACAAACGTCAACAAAAAAACACGTGACTATCAAACGACGCTAGCGTAACTTACGAAACAAAACAAAACACCAATCAACAACTGTCTCAAACACGGGTCTCCTGGTTAAAAGTCCTGTGTTTGTTGGACCCATATACTACTTCACTAACTCTTACCGTAGCATTCATACACAGATGCGTTTACACTGCAGTCAGTGCAGGATACATGGCGTACAAAAGACACACGGAAATCAAGAAAGGCGTATTATTATTGCACGCTGAACGCCTTGCACATTATCATGGCATTTAAACACCTTTTTGTGTGAACAGGGTGGTATTACATAGTACTGTATGTAATCAGTATGTAGTACGGACACAGCACCATTCACTCAGACTTAATTCCATGTTGAAACAAGACATCTCATGCATACTACCAAAAGATAGTAGAGAGCAGACTGGCTGATCCTTCACATCTATCCAAGCTCATTACATCAAATATATGTAAAACGTCCAAAGCAATATTCAGTCTTTACATTCCAGGCTCTGTTTCTCATTTCAGATTTGCACACCGTGCGTTGCAGCTGCTACGACGTATAAATGATGAATTAATATTTATTATTTTCCAGATCTGCCTGATGGACCATTACGACCAGCATCCTTTCACCACTCAAGCCTTTACACCTCCGTCATGAATATCGATGAGAACACTCAGTAAAAAAGCACAAATCTACACATCTAGAGACTTGTATTTGTTCGGCATTATGTGTAACATAATGCCGAACAAATACACATTTTTGAAGCGCTCAATAGCCTTGGAAGTACTTTTACAGTGCACTTAATGCCTTGTATCACTTCTTGATACTGCATGTATAAAATGGCTTTTCAAGCATTAAATTTGTCTTTTGGGAAGCTGTGGTTATTTTGGCTCCGACACTGATAAGGGACAAGGACAAAAAGATTTAAAAATATTTGATGTCAAGCCACCAGCAAAGTGCTCAGGTTCCCCTTTTAAAATCTAGCACAAGTCTCAATGGACGAAGCATTCTGCAACTCTTATTACAGTCTGGCTCTTCATCAAATAACTGGTCGATGGCGAAGTGATTTTAGAATATTTCTGGACGGCGTGATTTGATGGCAACAGCGACACAGTGAAGGTTTTTTCAAGGCCAAATGTTCCATATATGTTACTGTAAATAAAGATGGTGCAAAAGTACGAAGTTCACAACAATATTGCCCTCCACTAAACTTTTTTTCGTCTTTTCATTGGAGTTGATTCGAAGATTTGTGAACATGTAACAGGCCCACTGCGGGGAGATGCACAATTTGTTTTCCATAAATTATTCAGCCTTGTATTCCGAGCTTCAGACACGTGTGAAGATGTTTCCGTCTTTTTTCTCGTGTTGTCAGACTAAACACTCTCGCTGCAAAGTAGCACTTCACTTCTATTTGATTTGTACCTTAACTGCTGATTCTTTCATGAGCATTCAAGCTCTGAGAGGTTTGGGAATGATCAAATACTCGAGCTGAAACAAAAGGTTTCAAGGCAAAAGTTCTTGAACATTAAAGGTACTTTGGAATCAGAGTAAACATTACCACGCTAAAGGGAAAAAGAAAAAATGTTTTTAATAAGGAAACCGTGAACTGCATGGGTTTACATAATTATAAAAAAGAACAAAAGGAAAGACAAGTTGAATGTCTGCACAGTTCTTTAACCCCTTACCAGTAGGGGTGGGGGACGGGGGGTGTTCATGTAAAAAGTCAACAGTAGATGTCACATAGAAGTGGTGGACATCATATGAAAGCCCTTGAGATGCAGCTCAGCACTGTGTCAAGTTGTTCTGGTCATAAATCAGCAATAAACATGAATATATTCAGTGTATAAGGGCGTAGAACATGATAGACGTACTGTATATGACGGCCATTCCTATTGGCAGACAATGAATGAAAACTGATGACAGAGATTCAGACAAGTTCACACCAGAGGGGCCAATTACTCTGTATTCGTTCCTGAGAATTAAAAGTACAATTAAAAGTATTATTATTATAAAGTATATATATATTTTGCAATTTTCTTTCTTTAAAAGTCACCAGAATGTAGGAAACAGTCTCTGAAACTCAAATTTGTTTGGGGGCAAACCCCCAGAGCCCCCCCCAATTTTGGTTTCAAAATCCTCCCCATTTTTGAGGTGTCAAGGTTGGCAAGTATGACAGCCATCCAGAAGAGAGGGGCTGAAATTCACTGTGCAAAGGCTGGGAGTCAATGTGCATATTAGAAGTAACATTAACGATTCAAAAATGTACTGTGTGGCAGACACAACAAAATGTGATATAATCCAAATATTGCAATCTATTTTTGAATGAAGAGGAGCTACTAAATAAACAGTTATTATTATTCCCACATTTTCAATGTAAACTTTCCGATATTCCATTTGTTTTTGTCTATTTTATTTAGCAGGTGTAAGAAAATATTGTGCACGAGTATCGCAATATTATATTTTGCGATACTGTATTGATTCTCCAAAATGCTGTATAGAGTTTTAATTAACCTCTTAGCTACTGGCATCATATGAAACAAGAAAACCCAAGGAATCCATTGGTACCAACCATGTCATACTAACTTGTCATGAAGGAGGCTAAATAACGCTCCAAAGTAATGCTACATTTTGGCGAGGAAAAATTGACATGGCCATTTTCAAAAGGGGTCCCTTTATCTCTCACCTCAATATATGTAAATGAAAATGTGTTCAATACGGGTATATGGGTCTCCCCTTTACAGACATGCCCATTTTATGCTAATTCCATACAGTTCCATGCAGTTTTTTTGCATTCGGTACAAATGTGGGTCCCTAAACAGTCTCGGAATTGCATAATTTGGATATGACTGGAAAATTTAGAGTTTTGTGGATCCAATGAGTCCAATTGTATTCATGTGTAATGATGTTAATTCCCATAGTAGCCATTTCACATAGTGACTTTTTCACTGAGATTTTATACAGTGGTGTGTCTTCATACTATTACAGTTTCTCTAAAATCAGATTTGAAAAAAAATAATATCGCCTTACTTACTTTTTTTGCAATATATCGCAATATATTGAATCGTTACCCCTGTATCGTGACACGTATCGTATTGCCAGATTCTTGCCAATACACAGCCTTATTTTATTTTATTTGCACACATAAAGACTGAATTAAAATATAAATCTGGGGCTCCTCTCCCTCCCTCTTGCAGAACGAAAAACTACATAACCCTTCGCCTGTTCGCATGTTCGCCAGGTTGGATACCACAGGTGTTCATGTTATTTTGTCCACACTGCTTTGATCGCATCTATGGATTAATTGTAATTGCTGTGAACCCTTAATAATTGTTGCTGCTAGTAATCCGTTCACATCTGACTGTGTGACTTGGAAATACATTAACTACGACGTATAACTTATGTAAAAGGTAACAGATTTGTTGACATGCATCCCAGTGCAGCTTTTTCCTCCAGTACTTAGTTCCTATTATGAGCAATCACATCCAAGTGAGTCTCATCAGTGTCCTCCTCACTTTCCTCCGCTGCCACGACTCTTCCCCATTAGACCGGTCGACGGAGCCTAACCGAGCCGGGCATGAGTGCTCATTTCTCTCCTCGTTCAGATCGATACGGCAATAATATGAGCTCCCCTGATTGTAGACGGTCAAATTAGTGCACGTCTGGCAGATGCAGCAGTTGCATTTGTCAGCTCTCTCGGATTGTGAAAAGCACCGGGGCTGTTTAACAATTCATGGCCCCCGATCACAACATGAAACTCTTCACTGCTCGGGACTTTGTCTGCTGGTGTTAATTGGCTGAAACCGGAGCCTGGTCTGCCGCCGCGCCTGCCAACAGGACCCGCGGAGGGATGTAGTGGCATATTTATGTTACGTTACGTTTCTTTCACAAATTTCGGCATACTGAGATGTTCCATGTTCAGATAAATACTTTACAGCTGGGCTGGCTGGCAGGGTTGGAAATTTGTTATGAATTTATGAAGCAATGTTGGGGACTGTACTGTATGTACCAGGCTAGAGTCGGAGAACAGATTGGAGTTGGAGTTGGAGTTGGAAGGGGGGGAGGGGGAGATGCAGAGAGCGCTATGCATCATTCAGTGAGATCAGACGGAAAGATCAGGAAGCCACAAAGAAGAAATAATGTAGGAAAATATCCAGCGTGATGCCATGACATGGGGAAAAGCACTTAGCGTGGGCGGTGTGTGCTACGAGTTACTGTTTCTCACTGCTGAAGAAATTTAAATATTAACCTTTACTAACCAATATTATTTTTCCTAAACTTTGGCGAGGAAAATCTTTTTCAAAGGGGTCCCTTGACCTCTGACCTCAAGATATGTGAATAAAATTGGGTTCTATGGGTACCCACGAGTCTCCCCTTTACAGACATGCCCACTTTATGATAATCACATGCAGTTTGGGGCAAAAAACATACAGGTTTTTTTTAAATGCAGTATAAATGTGTTATTTTCACCTATTCTAAAATGATGTGTTTAAATATTTCTGCATACTGGGGTCCCTAAACATCTACATAAATTGGGTATCACTGTAAAGCTGAGACTCTTGTGCATCCAATGAGTGAGAATTGTATTCATGTGTGATGATTTTAGTCCCCATAGTAGCCATTTCATTGTATTGAAACCATTTTCTGAAACTTGACCTCACTGTATACAATGACCTTTGGTGACCTCTAGGATAATCACAGCCTCATGAAACTTTACAGCCACAAACTAGAGACCTAGAGCATTCAGAGGATGGATGGCTTTCCAAGGTAGATTGACGATAATAGGGTTTTTGAAACGAAGTGCTCGCCATTCAATCGCTGAAAAAATGCATTTCTTGCAGAAATCTCCTAATGTCAAAGGTTTTTGATACTAAATCACAGCATCGCTACACTACATGTACTGTTAGCATAGCCTAGCCCTGATCAATCCAAACTCTATTCAGAAAACAAGCATTTTAAAAGTTGTCTGCTTGTCATCTTGTGGACAGACCTGACAAAGCATGAAGTCAGGCTTTTTACAAATCGGCATCATTATGTAGTTATTTCGGCATCATTTTGATCCGTTTATTCTATCCTTCGTTTACTATTTTATGAGGCGAAACTTTGCCTTGTATTTGGTGTGAAGTCTTGTTCAAAAAGATTAAAAAGTGGTCAGGATTTAAAAAAGAAAAAGGATTTTATTATTATTCTTGGTGCATTTCCACCATTCTGTTAAAAGGTAGGGTCGACGATGTTGGAAAGCTAGCATAATTTGAAAGTAGCATCGCCTCAGGAGCTCCGTCTAAACCTGGAGAGGACCTCAACTCAACAACGCTACCTCATGACAAGTAACCGCGGTAGTGCTACTTTTGGCTGAGTTTTCTTTTCCATTCTCCAGTAAACCTGCGACGGCGACGCGCTTCGAGTTCAGGCTGGTGCACGGCAAGGGTAGAGTACGAGAAGGGAGGCAGGGAGGCATCTGATTGGTTCTTTCCAAGCGGACCGTGAGGCAGTGATTGGTAGACGTTTTTACAGGATTACAGCAGCTACAGATGACGGCTCTTTTCCGGCCCTTTTTCAGAGCTCATAAGTAATGGATCGCTGTCGGGGTGTAAAGACCATTTCAACAAAATAGTGTATACTGGATAACATCAACCCTGACTTTAAGTAAGATATCAGAAAATCAAACTCAACTGAAACATGCCCAGAGAGATTTTGTTTGACACTAACCTCCTGGAAGGAAACCACCAGAAATGATCCGGTTTTAAAACATGCAGTACAAAAGAGGGATTTCTTTTTGGGGGGGGGTCTGGCAATCATACTTACGTTAAGTTTGGATCAGCACATTTTCAACAAGATATTACAGCTCAAATTGTGATTCACCAAACGGTTGAGAAAAACTGTTCAAGGCTGATGCTGATTACCGCGGTTCCATTCAACAAAATTCCCTTCTTGCTTTTCTGTATGCTTTGAATATGGTCAACATGATACACTTAACACAAATACTTACAGGCTACTGAAAGGGACATGGTGCTTAGCTTGTATGACTGAAGCTTT
This sequence comes from Hozukius guyotensis, assembly GCA_916700995.1. Taxonomy (NCBI): domain Eukaryota; kingdom Metazoa; phylum Chordata; class Actinopteri; order Perciformes; family Sebastidae; genus Hozukius; species Hozukius guyotensis. Next base: position 4,882 of record CAKALU010067681.1, on the reverse strand, counting down.
CAAAGCTTGTATAACAGCTTCTTTCATGCAGATATCAGTGGTGTCAGCTTGGAGATTAAGGCAGAAAAGATTTTGCGCCTGTCACACTGGCTCGCATGTTCCGCAAAGCCCTGCCGCCTCAAAAAACAACATCTAAATGTATCCAGACGACAAAGCCGGCTCGTTGTTCTCTCGGTCGCCATCCATTCCACGTGGATGCCCCGCTTTTTGCACGACCACCTGCCGTCTCAACCCTTTCAGCAACCTATCTGTCGTAATTGCTTTTTTTTCCCCATTCGCCTCATCAAAATAACGTCTCGCCCGTTTTGCCCTTGCAAGAAATGAACAAGGAGACGACTCATTTATAACCGAGAGCGGTAATTATTTGCCGGGAGCGTTTATAAGAAACAAAAATGTTTGCTATTCTGCGTAATTATTATGTTCCCTTTTTAATTGTGTCCTGCAATTGGCAAAATTAATTAATTACAGTCCTCCAGCGGTCAGATTGCCGCCATGATGTCTGATTCCCCGCTGCGGAGATTAAATTTCCCCGACTACAAAAATAGGCCTTTGTTGATCTTTTGAAACATCTCACAAAGCTTCAGTTTTCACAAACAGTTTATTCAATGCACACGCTGGGAATGCAACATGAAAAACATCAAATTATGTACGGTGTAATTGCTTCAAAACAGATGGTCCTGTTATACATGTTTGGGTACAATGATAAGAATTTTTTCTCCAAAACATCAGACAAGTGTGAATCTCCAAATGTATTCACTCTTTGCATAAACAATTCAATCTACTGCATGTGTGTTTTTGCCAAGGTAAAGAATTGCGGCGTATTCTGTGACAGAGCCACAGCCATCGCCCCGGGGAGCTGCAGACTCTGAGGCAAATTAAAATAACTCTTTTGAGATTGTGCAAGACGTATTTTCTTCTTCGCATTCACGTTGTGACACAATAAACAGATTTTTTTTTTGGTCTTATATCAGAGATAATTCAATTTGTATGGTTTCAAACTCTGTTCACCCTGCAAAATATAGCAGCTAAAAAAACCTGTATTAAGTTTAAAGCTACACTAATCCATTTTTTTTTTGTATTGACAATAGATCATATCATTGTGTGTAATGTGAAATGGGCCACTCGTGTTGATGAACCCCACAGAGAATTATCACCTAACTCAAGAGATGGGAGAACAAACTAGAGCTAAAGAAGCCAGATGGCATGAAACATAAATTAACGTTTTTGTTGCTTTGTGTCTACTGGATGTGTAAATAGGGAACATTATACTAACAATATAGCCATATCCATTTTAAAAAGTGCTATGTCAAATGTTATGTTTACAGCTTGTTTCGATTTCCCCAAGTGGCAAACAAAAAACAAAAAATTTTGGTTGAAAAAAAAATAATAATTGGGGTTTACCATTGGATGCAATTGTTATAACTTTGGCCATCATATCTCTTCGTTATTAGAATATTGTATTCACCAAAGTAATTGCTGAGACCTGACTAAGTCTTAGGCATGTGTGACCCATATACAGTACCCACTGCGGTTTCCCAATCATTAAAGTGGAAGTAGACAACTTTTCAACTAGCTAGCGCGCTAGCTTATCAACTCCTTGATCATAACAAAATATAATAATTTTCACCCCTGCTCATTTTAGAAAGGCCACCGCAAGAAAACGTGTTCTTTGTTATATAATGTGCGTTTATTCTGTCTGCCACCGGGCACAATCCTGGGAAAATTAAGGCTTGCTAGCTCGCTAGCTACGCCAGTTAACGCTGGCAGCCAGTAACAAACATCTATGATCCAATGTCCGTTTAATAATCTAACATAAGAACACCTTTTCTTGTTATGGGCCTTTCTAAAATGAGCTGTGGTGAAAGGTAAATTGGACTCGCATTTATATAGCGCTTTTCTAGTCTTCCAACCACTCAAAAGGCACGTTATTCTGTTATGATCAAGAAGTCGATAAGCAGCCAGCGTTATGTAATGTTTAGCAAAATAACGTACGACTCCATCCCTTATACTGCTGCCAAAATGACTGCATAACGTTACAGTTATCTGTACTTCCGATCTCGATGGGTCACTGATTTTGTCAGTCCTTTGTTTAAACAGCGTTTTTTGCCCTCACATTCAAATATTACACAGCATCAAGCCACCCTCAGCTCAGAATAAAACCTCTTCATTTCCTTCTTTTTTATAACACAGTGACTGTGCACACACGCTGTCAGTTTGTTAGAGCAGTTCCAATAAAATGTTTATTGCACATGTGTAATCTCGATTTAAATTGTAGAAAGTCTCTCTCATTGGTCTGCTCAGATGTTTTTTTCACATTCACACACTCTAATTTTTCACTCGCATATGCAGCAAAATGCTTGCACTGAGTCCATCTGTTGTAAAATGTTTGCAGGCTGAGGTGGACCAAACACACCGGGGTTCAGTTAAGAAAGGATTGGATTTTAATAGGCTATCTTTTAGCCTATAGCGATCCATTGAAATATGCCCAGATCAGCCCAATACCGATCCTTATAGCGTCAGCTAAAGGCGTCTCTAGTTTAGTTTGCATTAGCAGTAATTTGTCGCAATACAGTGGCCTCAGAGGGACATTACAAAGTTGCAGAGTTCAAAGAGTTGACAAGCAAAGAACAAATGAATTTGAGTGCAGTGAATCAAAGGTATGAAGGGAGAGGAAAACGGATAAATGCTGCTAATCATCTTTATTTTTATTTAGTTTGCATTGACTTTATTACAGGAATTTTAGGCATGAGGGAAAGAATACTGTCACAGGAACTGAAATCTATAGCTGATGGGGTTCTAGTAGTTTTTGATGAAGTACAGATAATTGGAAAACAGAAGGGATGGGAAGTTTTGTTGTTAGCAACGGTAAAGCAGGTTGATCCTCTTGATGTCCCAGGAGGACAAGCCCTTCCTCTGGCCGATCTCCACGTTGGGGTCGGGGATGGGGGTGATGGAGTCCTCCCCGTACTGGATGGAGAAGGCTGTTCTTCCATAGTGCATGATGGAGGAGTAGTCGTAGGGAGTGTTCAGGTTGTTGGTATTCTGCTTGTAGAAGTTGTAGGCCATCTGCGGGTTGATGTTCCCCCAGTTGATCTTGACGTAGTTGTCGCGGTCGCTCCTGGTCTGCTCGTGCTGGAAGCCCAGAGCGTGGTTGATCTCGTGCTGGATGATGCCGTGGTAGAGGCAGCCCCGCCTTTTGAGAGAGAGGATCTGTTTGCCTCCCGTTCTGCCCAGATGGGAGTAGCATCCGGCTCTGTTCTCGATGCTGATGTGGTCGTACTCGTTCTGACGGGGGACGAAGCGGAGGCAGGTGTTGCTGTGGAAGGCCTTCATGGCGTCTTCGATCTTCTGCCTCTCCGAGCTGGTGAACTCACTGCTCATGGTGAAGGGAATCGTCACCAGGCCGTTGGAGGCTTTCCTCCACAGGCAGCTCTGGTACCAGCACCTAATTGCATTTCTGGTTCTGGGAACCAACATGTCTCCTTCCAACAGGATCTCATCGGTGGCGTTGTTGGAGGTCAGAATCCTGGTGCTGATGTCGACGGTGTCATCTTGGTCCTCGGCTCCGCTTCCTTCCTCCATGAGAGGATGTGCCTGAGAGAGGCCGAGCAGGAGCAGCAGCAGCAGGCTGGCAGAGGGAGTCATCTTCAGGGTGAGTCTGGAGGCTGTGGAGAGCTGCTGTGGAGAGACTCCTTGAAGCTTGATGTTTGACTCAGTTCAGTCCAGGCTCTTTATACTCTCCTCTACAGGTGTGTCTGCAGGAGGATTATGGTTCGGGGTCCACATTGCTAGGCCTAAATAAACCTCTTCAGGGAGGACTCCACAGACAAACCTACTGTTTCAACATGGTTTGTTATCTTTGGTCATTAGATGGATGAACACAGAAGGGTTACTGGGTGGGACGTGTTGAAGTCAGAGTGAAAAAGTAAACTTATACCATAGTTACTTTCTATAGAGAATTCGACCAGTTTAGCCAACATTTATCAAGATATTACATTAGTGGTACGCTTAACAATACTCAATAGCATTCAATTATGATCATGACATTTAAAAGCTCATATTTATTTAACAGCTACATATTTGGCCAGTTATGGCAATAATGATAAACTGCAAGTGTGTCTAAATTGTTTCATGAGAGAACAAGATAACAAGCAGAAATGTATTTTTTGTTGTTTGTCCAACTCCCATTAACAATATTTAGCTCCAGCTGAGAACAGTCACAGACACTGCTCACATTATGGACGTATATCAATTCATTGTTCAGCCCTGGTTATCTCACTTTACAAAATAAGAAAATAAAAGTTTGGTTTCATATAGATAATGTGAAGTGTGGCTGAAGATAATTTAAGATGTCTAGTTAAACACGTCCCACCCAGTAACCCCCCTGTGTTCATCCATCTAATGACCAGAGATAACAAACCATGTTGAACCAGTAGGTTTGTCTGTGGAGTCCTCACTGAAGAGGTTTATTTAGGCCTAGCAGTGTGGACCCCAACCCATAATCCTCCTGCAGACACACCTGTAGAGGAGAGTATAAAGAGCCTGGACTGAACTGAGTCAAACATCAAGCTTCAAGGAGTCTCTCCACAGCAGCTCTCCACAGCCTCCAGACTCACCCTGAAGATGACTCCCTCTGCCAGCCTGCTGCTGCTGCTCCTGCTCGGCCTCTCTCAGGCACATCCTCTCATGGAGGAAGGAAGCGGAGCCGAGGCCCAAGTGGACCAAGATGACACCGTCGACATCAGCACCAGGATTCTGACCTCCAACAACGCCACCGATGAGATCCTGTTGGAAGGAGACATGTTGGTTCCCAGAACCAGAAATGCAATTAGGTGCTGGTACCAGAGCTGCCTGTGGAGGAAAGCCTCCAACGGTCTGGTGA